>CM036535.1:27406467-27478967 GCA_020745685.1 Tautogolabrus adspersus
TCAAGGTGTTATTTTATAATAAGTAATTTAAATACTTGAATACAAGAATGGAGAATAACACCCAAAACGTCATGCATCCCCACAGACAGGTTGTTAAATGTTCACACCCATATTAATATGCAGACATTTTAATACTTAAATAAATAAAGCTTGAGAAAACAGCACAGCAAGGCCAACAACAATGCCTGACTCTTATTCTTTGAAATGGTCTGCATCAATTTGCATTCAAACTTGTTATAAAATAGAGAGGAGCAAAAGATCTATCTATGGGGCGCGTTCGAAGGTTGGGTCTGGGTCGCATATATTTGCCCTTGTGTAGCATTGTCACATTGTGGTGTAACGGAGCCTCAGCTGCAGGATTGCAGTTTTTAATGAAAAAGTGGGAGCCGCCTCGTCCAGGTAAGGCCCCTGGAGGTTGTATTTCTAGGGCTTTGTTATGTTCCACAATGAAGCGGTGCGGACACACTCACACACACACACACACACACCCTCATGCATACATGTCTGTCCATGCACAGAGACATTTTACCAGATGCTGATAGCTACAGAAGTGGCTCATTATACACACGCGTATTTTTATTTTCTTTAAAGGAAAGTGTTACATGATCTTAAAACATTTAAGAGAATCTGGCACAACCATTAGATATCATATGTCTCAAGAAACCCATCAAGTGTATAAAGATAGATTATTAAATCCCAGCAAATTCAACTTCAAATGGGAAAACATTTTTATATCATCTTTAACAGGCAGCCAGGCAGTTTGGAGTTTCTTTGTAGGCCAATTAAAGACCAGACTTGCTCAGTTGTGCTGCTTTAAGTTCAGATTGCAAAGTATTTTTTATTCCATTTGTGACTTGTTTTATGTCAGCTGCAAACGTTGACCTGTCATTGAGTTATATGGTGATAGCAGAGTAGACTCAAATTAGATTTTTTCTCTTTGGGTGTTATGACTAAAATGTTAAATTAATGTAGAATGTTCAGTTTAAAATATACCCAAATTCAATATGTGTTATTTACAATTTACTGTGACATTTGTTTGAGTGTAAGGTTGGACACTATAGGATGTAACATGATCATCTAAAATCTGCTCGTAAATGGCTTTTCAAACTTTAAAGTCTGTAATTGTAATTTTAAAGTCGTTATTGTTAAGAGATGGATAAAAGATCTGGAGATGCGAGAGGCGGCTGGTAGGGAATTAAACTTTTTGCAAATTATGAGCAGAATAAAGCAGACATCTTTGAAATGTTTCTTTAAACACTATGCTTCGACCAGTGAGCAAGGACTTTATTCCCTGTACATGGGGCATCAACAATAGAGCTTAACCAGCACCCCATGTCCCCTTTTATATTTAAATCATATGTTTTGTAATATATTTTATTATTTATATTCAGTCTGCTGAAAATGATTTGCTTATAACTTTTTTATCAGATGCACTGTATCGTATTATGTAACAGATACCTGGTGCTTCTTGGCTATAATCCGTAGATGTAATCCGCTGTTTACACGTTTGATCCTTTGACAACACGTTAATATTACATAAAGATCTGTTTTTTCAAGTCTGTCAAGAAAAAGTCCATCTTTCTTCTTCTGCTGATAGTGTAGCTTAGATACACTCTGTGGTGTCAGACAGCAGACAGACGGATAAAGATTTGAGTGTGTTGGCAGAAATGACCCACACACCAACTCCACGACAACTTTCCACTGACTCACCCCAGTATCAGGTATATTGTCTGCCATTAATGAGCAAACATACAGAGGTGCTAATGGCCTACCTGATTAACCACAACATTAACATAATTTGTTATCCATGATACATCAGAATAACATACTAATATGAAATGTAATATGAAGCAGGAGCAAGAAGTTCTTGTTAAGGCAAGGACAAGTGTTATTGAAGGACACATCAGGATCACAGATGCTACAGGAGAAACATGATGTCAGATTTTTTTCTATGACTATTTTGGTAGGATTAACACCATCAATATTGCATCAATAATCCAATGTTGGTTATTTTAGTATAATAAAGCAAGTTTTTAATATGAAAATGTGTATTAGAAACCAATCTTTTAAATATATTTAAACGTTTTAAATGGTACAATAATAAAGAGCATCCTGCCATCATTTTTTATACTGTAAGAAAATAAAAGTTCTTTAAATATATTTCTTTGAATTAAAAAATGTTAAAACATACTGAGGAAAATGAATAAAAGCATAAAAAGGAAAATGTCTTGCGGTATTCGGTTTTCCTTTCTTTATGACTTTCACTGTTCCCGTCATTGTGTCGGGCTATATGACACGCAAGCACTGACCATGATGAGTTCTTTCACACACCAAAGGTCGGAGGCATCGCTTACAGAAAGAGAAGGACCCCCCCAAACACTCAGTAAGTCATTCAGCTCATTCCTTATCAATTATTGACGTGCAGTTGTCAGTTGAAAAGCCGGCCAGACTTTCCGTTGATCTGTTTGATGAATATTTCAGGTGACAAACAGGCCACCTGACACTCTGCACCAAAGCAAAGTGTGGTTAGGTCGCTCATCTTGGCCACAGGTATGCACATATGCATGCACATGTACGTATATACAGTTACAGTGTTGTAGTTCTAAATGTTTTAATTACAGTTTTTTAAACATTGACTTTATCTTTGACTTTGTGTGTCGACCAACATGAACGTTGCTTTACAAGTTCTTTAGTCCCAGCTAGACCGATTTATGATCTTAGCTCTCCATATGTATTCTCTGAATCTGCATTGCATTTCCTACACAAAAACTTTAATGTATTTTAAATATCTAGTAATGGATCTGTCTTTCCAGAACAAAAAAGTCATTGCATGAAGCAAAAGCCAATTTTAATCAAATATTTACATCCTTTTTAGCAACTTCAGCTTCCACACGAACATGTCAGCAAAGAAGTGGGGTAAAGTGGAGCATTGCAGCCTGTGGAAGTATTGACGTAGAAAGCTTGCTTAAAAAAAAATACATTGTGGAATGAATCAATACTATTTTCATAAATTTCTGGGCTGAAACTCTTTACGTTCTGCATTTGTGTTCTGATTATGATAAAGAAAGATACACAAAGTGAAATAGCCAATGGCTCTAACAACTTTGTTTTCACTGTTATCGTGTGAACAACCCCATGTTATAGTTACATTTTGCACTCAATAAAGCCACTTGACCACAGCATGAAAGAGGAGCCAATAGAGCCCTCGTGAACTGGTGATGTGTTATTTATGTCAGGTTCAGTTCAAAAGCAGCCTCTATGGAGGAGACACACCTCATAAATTTTTCTATGGCCCCTATGAGCAGGTCAGGAAGGCACCAATATTTCCTCTTTATTAGAAACAACAGAAACAACATGCAGCCATAAAGGGGACCTCAGAGGTGAATCGGAAACACAGGAAACGGCAGGAAAAGCATGCTGCTCCGAGACCTGAGAGGTAGTCACACAATCCATTTCCTGACCTACCTGCTTGTCCATATAGTGGTGCATTTTCCTCATAACTCTCACAGCAGTGACTCTGAAATTCTCCATGCTTCATCACAGGTCAACTTGGAGATGAACTTTAAGGGAAGCTATAACAAATGATCTCAGCCTCTCCAGCAATTCATATCCACTGAAGTGCCATAACCCTCTACATATCCTGACCTCAATTTGGAGTCTGTGTGTTGAAGGCCCATCTGAGGGAGATGGTATCGATCTGAGCAGGGACTCTGGCAGCATCAATAAACAACAGGCTTCAAGGCTGAGGAGACACATCTCTATTTCAGCCGGAGGGTTTCGCATCTGGATACCCGAGTTGGGATGTGGCCCTGGACAGATGGTGGGACATGTTTTCTTGCTGAACTAACAGCAGGTTCAGATCCTCTGTAAGACCAAAGTCAGTGATAACATCCCTACTGTTGGTTCTTTCCAGGTAAATAAGGCCTTAAAGTACAGACTCACACATTTTAACTTTGAATAATTACCATTAATGTTAAAGGGTATTGTAAATGGAAAGCTACCAAGTAACAGTCAATATCTGAGAGGACGATCAATGCTTAACCACAAGACAAATAGTATTTCAAGATCTTCTATATCAGCATTACAGTGAAGGAAGACAGTGACAGGCTCATTAATCAATAAACACAACAAGCCAACCAATACATTTGACATAGACTAATGAAATAATAATCATCAGAGGATGAGGAGGAGGACTGAAGAAAAAGAGAAAACACATGCTGCATTTGGACACTTAATTGCACACACAAAAACCATGAGTAAAAATAGAAATAAAACCATGATAAACAAGTAGTATGCAATCTTGCTGGACAAATTTGTTGCTGTCTTGTTTACTTGCTGTTCCCTCTTTGCTGAGAAAGTTAAATAAGTGTGCCTCATATATTTAGAGTCAAACTGAGCTCACTTGGCGCTAAGCAGCTTGTCAATAGCGAGAGAGGAGGTACAAGGTAAGAGAGGCTGTCTGATAAAATGGCTTTTAATTACCAGACAGTGAATGCTGGCCTTCCTTTTCCACTTTCTCCTCCCAGCCAAGTCAGGACTTTGATTTCTGATAATGAGGATTGCTGACTGGGCTTCATCCTAGTTGCCCCTCTAGCAGAAGGACCTAACGTCAAATCCTAGGAGAGTAAGTTTGACAAAGTGCCATATAGATCCTCTGCTTTTCATCAGAGGGCAATGCTGGTGGAGGCATTAATCAGAGCGCCTGATAGCCCAGCTTTGTTTTCTTCTTTACCCTCTTGTAACAATTAGACAGAGTAATAATTTCAGGCATTACATGGAAATCAATGGGTCTTTAACCCAGCTGTTTGTACAGGTGTAAGAGATTAGATTCATGTAGATGCAGGTCAATACAATGAACTTATAACCTCCATGTGTTTTACAGGATGTGTGGGTGGGTTAGACAGTGGCAAATTGAGATGGATGGATAGATGGATTTGATGCAAAATGTTTATTGAAGACTGGAAGAAAACAGAAAAAAATAGTACGAAGGCGTGGTTTAAAAATATGGCTCAGTGTATGTCTATGGAAAAACGTACATTCACAATCTGGACACTGGAAATTGAATTTGTATGAAAAGATGTGGAAACCATTTAAATATGAAATACTACTGTGAAGTATACTCTTGAATTAACTACTCATACTAAATCCTTAATTGTCTACTTACTTACAGTATGTATTTATTTTTTTCTCTTTCTACCTATATATAAAGTCTTTGATGTAAAAGATATTGCACTTATATCCTTATTTGTATTCATATTTATATTTGTTTTTGTTCTACCCTTTTTACATCTCAATTCCACTGGGGAGGGAAATGTTTCTTTTTACTCCAAATTATCAAATTGCCTTTTTTGTAAATAAATGAGTTACTTTACAGGTTACATTAAAATGTGGTGTAAAAATATGATACATGTAATAATTGAACAGACTAAAAAGTCTGTTCTCCTTTATCATCACTCATGGACTGCCTCTTGTCAGAACTAACTATTGTAGCATATAAACAACTTTATAGGACCTATGTAGCATTGAGCAGCCTTATAACACTACAACCAGCTACACTTCAACCAGCTGCAGAGAAACAACTTTCCCTTAAAATGATTCCCTAACCTTTCGAACGAGATGGTCTGATAAAGAAGTTCAGCCTCAGGCCACCAGAGGTAGAGACTTTGTTTTTGCAGCAAGTGAAACCCAACCTAAGGCAGGGGCTGGCACAGCACAAGTCTCATTGATATTGTTTACAAGTAGCACATGTCCAGACAGAGCGAGCTCTAACTAGTTCTTATCATTACACTGAACTCCTGTCAACAGACTTGAGGATCAGCTGTGTGAGCAGAGTGCTGTAAATTAACAGAGCAGGAGACTTCATTTTGCACAGAGATCAATGTCTTGTTCTTGGAACTGCAATCAGAGAGGCTGATGCGGCTCCTCGATCATAAGGCCGTAATCAACAACAGCTTTAAGTGCCCCTTTGTTTTACATTCAATTATTTGCTAATGACTCATGCCGAGTGAAACACTTTAAATACTAATGCTGTGTAATTATGGAGTGAGGAGGCAAAAAACTCTTTGAAAACATGAAAAAAAGGTCTTGGGGCACATGCTCCTCTGTGCACCTTCTTTTTAAAAACGAGAAGTGGGAATTTGAGGAAAAATAGATATATTACAGGTATAATTATGTGAGTATGTCTTAAGTACATTTACATTTTAATGGCATAAAATGCTTAATTTCTATTATGTTGAATGTCGAGGAATCTTTTTAGTTTGTATTAATTGTGGCGCCCCCTGTGAACAAAGCGGTACCTCTGATCTCTTTGCTGATTTTATACTGTACTGTATATGGGGTCTCCCCCCCCAAAAAAAACAACTCATACTGCTCTCTTTTAAAAGTCACATGATCTCTCATTTAGTGTGGAAAATATGCTCTTTATACACTGTGCGGTTTCAGGCATTAAAAATAGATATATAGTCAAATGTAATGCAGATCAATCAATCAAACTTTATTTGTCTCACACTTTTTATACAATGATGTAGCACAAAGAGCTTTACATTAAAAGCAACTGAAAACTCCTCACAGGGGCTTTACACTGGGAACTTTTGCACAGTATGCAGTGCAAAAGTTGCAGTATTTCTATTGAAGTTAGATAATCCTTTCAGGATGTTTGAAAAGAGTCTGAGCTTGGGTTTAGCAAACTTTTAAGCGTTAGAAATGACAAAAAAACAAAAACGGATGGCAAGCAAGAGGGTTGTCAGTTGACAAAATAGCGTTCATGGGAGCAAAGCCAGATAAAGATGTTGCTGAGAGAAGCTGCCTTGACCATAGTCAAGAGTTTGAACATATAAAGGGAGTGAAAAGTGTCTCATCTGTGTGCACATTGTGAACTATAATTTGTCTGCTGTACCCTGCTCTAAACATTGGTAAAGCGTGATAGTAGTATCAGAACGTTTTGTCTCGTTCCTCATTGTCAGAGTGGAATTGCAAAAATCGTCACAATTGTAAATATGAATATAGAGCCTTGGTTTTTGTTTTGTTTTTTACTTGGTGTGTGTTTATTTGAACATGAGGACCACTCACACAAAATCGAAATACTATTAGAAAATGAATAATAATTGTTTCAGGTCAATTCTCAGAAAAAATGCACCCCTAAGATTCCCGACTCCCCCAGAAAACCATTGTGTGCTCAAAAGTGTATTCTCCTATAAAACTTGATTTCACACCAATGCCATGCACAGCAAAAGCAGTCTGAGGCAACAATGGCAACAATATCTTTTGATGGATAATTCAATTATTCCAATTCAGTATAAAAGACTCACTTATACACACTCAAAGTGTGTCACCCAGTGTTGCCTTCATGCAATATTCTTTACAAGTTTTTCAGTCAGACTCTTATTCAAAGCACATTCAAAGCTAGAATGACATCTGGGTTAAATCAGATTGTTATCAAAATGTAATATTTTTATATATTCACATTTAACTGACTTTTGAAAGTTGTGAAACCAAGTTGGTTATTTAATTGTGTTTGTTAATGCCATGCAGCACAAAGTACTGTACCTTGGAAGTTTAGTTTTGATAGAAATACTTGCTAAATGAGCTAATGTGCTAAATTAGCTTTTTTATCGTTAGATTTGAATAGGCCAGTTCATTTGCATAAATAGCAACTGTGTGAAATGACAGCACATTAAAACTTTTTTTTCTGTAGAGTTGGAAATACAAACAGATATTCAATTCTTTTAGTCCTTCTGTTATCAGGCTGTTCAATGCTGACAGCAGAAACTGACATGTCAGCCTATACAGGTCCTATAAAGTTGTTTATATGCTACAATAGTTAGTTCTGACCAGAGGCATTCCATGAGTGATGATAAAGGAGAACAGTATCACTGGGACTTTTCACAATATGTATATCATTAGAGGACTTATGTCTCAGAAGAACCTGGAAAAACTTCTCCATGCTATCTTCAGTCGACTTGATTACTGTAACAATGTCTTTACATGTCTGCCTGAAACATCAGTCAGACAACTGCAACCGTTTCAGAACGTTGCTGCTAAAATCACAAAGACCAAGAAAACTGATCACATCAGTCCAGTTTTGAGGTCTTTACACTGGCTACCAGTCTGTCAGTGAATAGATTTTAAAAACACTGCTGCTGGTTTATAAAGCGCTGAATGGTTTAGGGACAAATTGCAATTACAAATTACTTTTATTAACAGACCCAACACAATTCTCAATAACAAATTGATGTATATATTGTGTATTTGAATGTCTTTTTTTCACTTGATTGTCATATTTCTGTATTTCTGAAGGATTTTATTTTATTATGTTTATTTATTTTAAAACATATTTTCATATTGAATCTTCTCTGTGTTTTTAATGGTTTGTTTAAGTGATTTTAAATGTTATATTTTAATTTTTCTTTTTCACTTTGTCATGATGCTTTTAAAGTCTTGTGAGAAGCACTTTGTTGCTGAAATGTGCTTTATGAATACACTTGCGTTGCCTTGCCTATAACCTGGCTCCTCACAGCAGATCTTTAGTCTCTGACATAAAGGACCTACAGTACTGTATGATAGAGTCGACCTGTCCTACATTAACCCTTCTGACAGTTAGATTAGCAGTATTATGAAGTGACACTGGGGTGGCCGTCTTTTATTTTGAAGAGCCCAGACCGGATGTTGATAACGGATGAGTTGTGATTTCCTCTAAACTAGCTGCATGGCTAAATACCTCCGACAAAACAAACTTTCCACCAGAGAGTGATTGAACACATGTACAGCTAACGCCATCATTTCCATGGGGATAACCTTTACGGTTAATGTTTGTTTATATCTCCGCTCAATTGAAGACAAGTGTCTGGACTTAGCAGGATGCTAGCATGTGTCGTTAGCAAACCTCTGCAGGAAATTAGCTTGTTAGCATAGAGTCAGCCTAGTGTTACTATGGGGATTATTGGTTCTTCTTTATGCTCATACTAGATTTAAATAACCTCTATGCAATGGACACCGAGGCAATAGTTATTCGAATAAAAACGCCGTCCGGGGATATGGACTCGTCCGTCGACTGTCCATCTCTTTTGAACTTCAATGACTTGCTGGTGAGAGCTAGCTAATTATCATTTTTCATACATGTTGATGCGAGAAGTTTTCGATTAGAAACAGCTGTATGGTGAAACGGCAAACATACAGTGTTGGTTTTCCTATTGAATGTGACTGAGCTCTGCTAAAGTCAACTAGCTTAACTGTTATTGTTTATTATTGTGGTGACCACAGTCGATATGTTAAGATGTGGAAACTAATAATGTTGGTCTGTCACGTTATTCCTTTACTGTAACAAGCCACCTTCATCCGTCTACAGTTCAAAACTTGACTTTATTCCTTTCAGGTGGCCATCAGAGATGTCATGCCTGAAGCCACTGTTACAGCCTTTGAATGTAAGTGTTTGTTGTTTCTTACTTGCATTTCTTTAGGGCTGAAACGATGACACTTCTACCAGAGCCTTCATGGCCATTTGGAGAATAATAAACATTGAAGATACATCAGAGCCCTTTTTCAGCTCTCAATGCCATAGTTTACAGTAGTATGATTCTTTTGATGATCTTGGTGTGATTAATGAGAGGATTAATAATAGTATTTTAATCAAGTGCTTGACAAGAGGCTGAGACAAAACCAAGTCTTTGAGTCAAAACCAAGACCAGGACCATAGGCACACCCTATGTTCCCATAAAAACACCCACAAACTAACTAATAATCCTCTCCCTTTTTTTTAACCCTGTCGTTGCCATAAATGATGGCCTATGAATCAAGTTATTGGTTGCATACAAAGCTTTACATTTTTAATATTGAATCATGTGTCCACTTTGTCTGGGAGCAAGACAAGATCAGAAAAAAAGGTTGATTCCAACATGACGAGACTTAAAATAAGGAGCCTTGAGGATAGGGCTTACATCCTTAAACCCTATCCTCACCTCCTCTCATCTCATTTTAGTCTCTCTTGCACCTAAGACTTCTGCAAAGGATACCTTTTGCACTCATGCCCATAACTGGCAAGCTGCCTATATCCTTACTCCTCTTCCACTGAGATTCATTTTAGGAATTGAGTCTTCTGTCAAGATGGTGTGTTGAGATCCATTTCCAGGTCACTGGGTAGAGGACTGAGGATTCTAGAGATGGGGTGGCACAAAATAGAAACATGTCCTGAAAGATGTAGATCCATGACAAGCAATTCAGGATTATTTTTTCATTAACTCAATTCAAATAAAGAATGACATTGTACATAGTGGACAGACAGTGACAAAGTGTTTCTTTACGGATAAGTATTTGTACTATAGTGGATAAAAGCAGCTAAACATCTTCTTTGTCATCAGAAGTGTAAAAAGTAAGAAAAGCTGATTAATTAACAGTTTCAGTTCCACTATCAGTAAATTCATAAACATTTTTCTTGCATTGTTGATTGAATTACTTAAAAAACCCTATAAAATCACCTCGTGTCCATGTCATTGAAATCTGGTCTCACAGGATGACTTTGAATAAAAAGGTTTTCACAACCTACAACATTTTTGTTATACGCTTACCTTAACTTGCCAAATCGCTTCAGTCAGTTTAATTTTGCGCCCACTTGTCACACAGTCCAGTTTTTATTGTTTTTACAAACTGTGTTTTGTGTTGAGTCGTGCATGTTGTGTTGATTGTGGTTATTATTGATTAAACATTTTGCCGTAACATGCTGCTTTGTTTTTTAGATGAAGACGAGGTGGGGGACAGAATCACTGTAAGAAGTGATGAAGAACTCAAAGCCATGCTGTCATATGTGAGTATAAGATCTTAATTATGATTTAGTCATATTGTCACAAGTACTATTTCCTGTCAGACCTTGTTGTTGCCATATCTGTCCACGATGTAAGGTCAACTGCATATTTGAACATCTTGAACACTCATGTGTTATCCATTAAGGGTTTTGTCACATATTTTTCATAGAGTGCTGCAAATTTAGGGACTTCAAATAAAGAGTGTTGTATGTTTAAGTCATTGTAGAGCCACCTGAGGGACAATTGTGATCTGGGGTGTAGAAATCAATAAGCGGGACTCAAGTGGACTGAGTAAACAAGACAATGTTATTAGGTGTTATTTAACTTCTAGAACCATGGAGGTACTTTCAACTCAAACTCAGCTTGAGTGATCTGATCACCCAAAAGACAGGTTTGAAAATGTCTTAAAGATAATCAACCACTTGTTAAACAATTTGACAAACTTTGTATCTTGAGCGGGTGACCAAACACTTATGTTGTTGTTTAAAACGTAGCTCAGGGCTTTCTATCAGAAAGACCGATTTGTTTGAGTTGTATTTCAACCGTTGAGACCCGAATGAGTTGAACTTACTTAAAAGAAGAAATAGTTGGATGTTTCTGGGCTTTACTTTCGGGCAGTGGTGTGTAGACCCAAGTCAATGAAGAAGAAGAAGAAGATATACTTTATTAATCCCTCAAGGGGGAATTCAATTCAATCATTACAGACCGAAGGGGTCAAAAATGTAGTGACCAACTTCTCTGCTTTGCTTCCACCTTAAAGGGATAGTTGGGGTTTCTGTAAGGGGTTGTATGAGGTATTCATCAAAAGTGTACACTGGGGTGCCTGTAGCCTAGTGGTTAGTGTGTGCGCCACATGTACAGAGGCTTAACTCCTCTAGAGCAGGCGACTGGGTTCGAATCCGACCTGTGGCTCCTTTTTCCGCTTGTCGTTCCCCACTCACTCTCTCTCTCTCTCTCTCTCTCTCCCTCTCTCTCTCTCTCTCTCTCTCTCTCTCTCTCTCTCTCTCTCTCTCTCTCTCTCTCTCCCTGGTATCTGACAGTATCGGCTGTCTTATCTCTAAAAAAAAGGCATTAAAAGCCAAAAAATAAACCTTAAGAAGTAAGTGTACACAGTATACACGCACAAGATAACAGTCAGAGTATTACACTGACATTGTATTTATCTGCAAGTAAACAGCCGATAAAGAAAACATATCGCTTCATTCAGTTGTATTTAACTGACCTGAGGTAAAAAAAGATATAAATCTTATTGCTGGTTTTCAGCAACACACACATACAAACACACAAACTTGCACTACCCATTCAGCTCCCCCCACCCAATGTCATACATTTTCATATTCCCCCATACTTACTGTTCATGCCACGGACAGTAAGAGTAATGGCGTGTAATGGGTTTCTCTACGAGGTACACTGAAAGCTAAATGAACTGTCAATTTTTATTATTTATTATTCAGTACTTAAAGTTTTGCCTCATTAAAGAGCGGGCCCCCTGGGCAGCAGAATTGTTCAAAATCTACTTTCATCTGTGGATGTCTTTTACCCCCCATCAGCTCACAATGATGCTACTAGAGCCACAGGCACAATTCACACTCCTTGTTTTTTTGTCCATCTTTATCATGCATTCACTTGTGGTTGCTTTTTAATCATTAAGTAGCAAAGGGTAGCAGGGTGATTAAGGACAAGGAAACAGCTGTTGTGCTGATGACTGTTAAAACAGGGACAGAAAAAGTATTGACCTCAGCCAACCTTTTAGTTTTTTTTTTTACAAATACAGCAGACATGCTTTCAGGTTCCTTTGCAGTTATGCCCTGCTGTGCTGTGTGGCCTGTTTAGAGGGGTGTATTTCATGAGAAAATCCAAGTACTGACCAACACCTTGTGTGTCAGGAATTTTCTGTCATGGACGTGTTGGTATTACTATGATTGTTTTGTGTATCGCTTGTTTGAAATGCATTTTGATTTGTAAATCTATTTGTAAACTGTGACACTGTAAATGTCTCCGTTGTGGGATAAATAGTTGTTTATCTTAACTTATGCTGCAGCTTGCTGGAGTAGATGATCAGAGTTTAGAGTCTATTGGTCCATTCTATTTTTATTTGATTTAATTGAATCAGACAATTTTCTCTTTTTTCATTATATTAATTTAAAGAGCTGCAATTTGAGTGTTTCTTAAACCAAAAAAGACATATTCTGTAAATGATTTATTAGTTATCAAATAAGTTGACAGTAAATTAGATTGATTAGTTGTTGCAGCTGTAGTTTTCACCATGATCATTTTCTTGTCAGCATCAGCAGCTACAGGCTTCAGCGTCCCTGTCAGCCAAAACTTGATATTTTGAAATATTATATATTATATCAACAAACTTGATCTCCTTATGTTCATCGATTGTGAAGTTTAATCTATTTGTACTTTCTTTGGCAGAACAGGCTACAATAAACGTATCGTATTATTTCAATTTGAAACGCATAATTATTCTCTGAACACCTTCTTTTTTTATTCAGATAACACGACAAGTCTTTTAACAGGGTACTTATTCATGACCCGAACCTACACCTTGCTTTACATAGCAAAAATATTTAATATGGCAAACATTGCTTCGTCCACAAAGTTCAAAAGCCAATTGTGCAATGAATTTTTGGTAAATATATCCAGTAGTCCTGTAATAGCTTTCTACTCCACTGGGGCAGTAAAGTGTACAAAAAGATGCTGATCGTGAGGAAAATATGTGGCTCGCTTACATATAATTTACACTTCCAGTACTTTATATGTGTTATGCAAAGGTTATACATCTGAGCAGGCATTTGCATTTTCATTCAGAGGATTTTTTTCTTGTTGTGGTTGTTGCTGTGGTTGCCATTTGGCCTCCGTAGAGACCCATGTGGATTTTTGCCTGTGTGTTGTTAATTCCAGGTGAGCAGACGGCTATTATGGGAAATTAATAGGAATTAAGCGGAATCAGCATGTCAGGTGAAAGGTGGGACAATTCATTAGAGTCTTAGTGGTTTCCCCTTGTGTGTATTTCTTTCTGTGTTTATGGATAGTTAAGATGACACATTCATAACAAGAATTTAAATATGCTGCCTGCCACAACAGTTTTTTTTTCCTAATTCGAGACCTCAACTTTCACGTTGCTTTACACAAAAATCATGCTCCTTGGTGCTGAGTAAAATTAATGCTCAAATTCAGCAGTTAATTAACGTCAGTCTGCAAGAGGGCATGTATTGTGAGAAGTATCCCCCATCACTGACAGCATTGATTGCTACATGTTCCTGTGAGACCCTCTAGTCTTGCAGGCATCTCTAATCATTGTTCGACTCCTTGAAAGACAGACACCTCTGTTCAAAGTTAAAGACTGGCCTGTGTCAGGTACTAAAAAAAACATGTGACCTCATCCGCTCCTCACTCAGCTCCCCCTGGAGGTAGAGGCTCTAATTCCACCATTCCTACTCCCATTTCCCCTCAGTCTGCTAATGATGATGAGACCCACTCTGTGCTCTCGCTCTCCCACTTGTCCCTTAAGGCTGAGTGATGGTATTTGGGATCGGACACTGTTTAGTTATTGGCCAACAATGGAGAATGTCTTTTAATAACACAACTACTACAGATTTGGTGGTAATTGCAGCCTTAATCAATAAGCTAGCTGAGCGGAAAATTAAAGGTACATGAAGCCGGACCCCCCCCCACACCCAGAAACACACACAACACGTTTTTTGGTATTGCGCCCATTGTTCAGATGTGGCCTAGTGAGAACGCTGGAGGGCAAAGGCAGAGGGCTGGGAGCGAGGAGGGATCTGACAGTGATAAATAGGCCTTTTAATAACAGCTGTGCCACTTGGGCAGCCATTCTGATCCATTCCCATCCAAGCCAGTCCCATCCTCCTTCTTCCCTCCATCACAATGAGGGAGCAAATTTACATATCGCTGTGATGACTTGGTGTTTTATCCTTGATCTAAAAGAAAAAGGTTTGCATGTGGACTTAATACATACATCTTTAGAAATGTGTCGTAAGCTAAGCCTTGGTGTTAATTTTGATGGTGTGAATCCTCACAAAGAAGGGGGGATAAACAAAACACAAACACTCACTGCACCTCGCAGTTTAACAGATGGTTTGGTTAACTGAAACATCAATTATTGCATTGCCTTGGCAGGCATGTGAGAGACTCCAGAGTGTGTGTGCACGTGTTAGTCCTGTAGGATATGAGTGTTTGGTGAGCTGTTGACCTGGAGGAGAAAAGGGTTAATGCTACACTCCTCAGAACAAGCCCACAGGGCATTGGTCCGCATCGGCAACAGATTTCAGCACAGCATGCTCACATTTGTGGGAACACTGTGGATTAATTCTGACGTCATTTAAATCAACATTTTTGTGTGTGATACTCTTAAAACAATGACAGTGAAATGCAGTGTTTTTCATCATCTATGGTGTCTTATATTCTGTTATCAGTGTATAGGTTTTAAATCCTCCTTTACTGATGAACAGCTTTGATGGCTTGTTAAAGTATATGTATGCTCTAGTATTTGCACTGATCACTTTAATCACCATTTTCCCAACTGTATGTGTCTCTTTTCCCCTGAAGTACTTCAACACAATGAATGAACAACGCATGAATGGACTGCTGCCAGACCCTCTGCAGATTTTTCCGAGAGGTATGGAGTGACTTCTTACAGTTGATCATAGTTGGTATGCTGAGAGGCTCAATACATACTTGGTATTAATGTGGTTACATCGAATAACAAGCAACATTGAACTATAATTCACACAAATTCTTAAACTTCTACAGATGTTTGGCTGAATCACTTATGTTTAATATCAAAATGGAAGCATTTGTTATCTCGAAGTAATATGCAGCCTCTGGACAAAATTAAAATTCATTGGCGCATTCTGTTATTGTGTTCACAGTCATTTATAAATCTACATTTATTTTTCTCCAAGGACATCCAAACTGCAAGCTTGCATTCAGGCTTAGCCTCGTTCAGGTCTCATTCCACATTGTGTAGTTTCTGTCTGAGCCGGTTTTTCCCGATGAGTGCTCCTTCACATATTCATGTACTGTAGTTTCTCACCTCTTAAAATCATACATAATCTCCAACAGCCCCTGTAGGCAAAGTGATGAAACACTTTATTGCCTCTCTTTTGCATTTTTCTCTAACACATTGCTGTCGGTTTTTGTCTTTCTTCCTACCTACCACCACTTGTCTCAAGAGCCCAACATCTCAATCACTCCTTTCCTTACAACTAATTTCAGAGTAACCCTCGTTTCATTTCATCTTTTTTTTTTCTTTATAAAGAACTGATTCCTTTTCAGCACATTTGTAAATGGCCAAGTGATGTGTTCTACAATCTAGTCAATTACTGTTTCAGCCGGCAAGACTCCAGGGATCCGGAACATACATGGCCTGAAGGTACCTATCTCAATAATTGTTTCAGCTGCCTTACACAGAGAGCTCGGGGAGGAAGGGAGGGAGGGAGGGAGTAAAGTTGAGCCAAATGGATTGGTAACGCTGTGTTCCACTTATTGAAATGTCAATTGAAGTCAGGGCTCTCCTTTGCTTTCACTCATTTTCTTGCGCTCCTTGTCTATGTTTATGTATGGGGATGGTTGGCTGTGGCTGTCGCAGGGCTTGTCTCTTTTCTTCTCCGTCTCCCCGTGTTCTTGATTCTTATGCTGAGAGAGTCATTTAAGAACAAGGTGTTACAGCTGAAACCTTGATCCCTCCCTCCAGAGTATTACGATCCTATCGTTCTATATCATAGGGAGAACTTCAGTGTCGGTTAGAGCCAAAACGAAGTAAATACGAAGATGTCATTGTTCAACCGTGAAATTGTCATTACAAGCCGCCCTCTGCCATTGACAAAGGGCCTACCACAGACCTTCCTGTTTTATGTATGGCATATGTTGCCATTGAAGCTCATTGCTAATCACCATGGGTTAAATGACTTGACACCCCCTCCATCTCTCCAGATGATCCATATAAGATCCATCTCCATTTCAATAATAAAATTACCCTCTCTCCAATACTCAAAGTACTTTATTCAATGAATCCTCGAAGGAGCTTTGGTAAAAACTACTGAACTGTATCTCTTTTTTTTGAGGTCAAAGGTCTGTTTTGAGAAAATTATGTTTTCTGAAAACCTCTAGTCCTTCTGTAATCTTTCCCCTCTTTTCTCCCGTTTTAATGTAAAAGTAATTGGCTTAGGGGAGTCTTGTGCACTGTTTAAATTAGGTCTTCCTGGGCACTAATTAAAGAGAGAATCCCTGTGCCTTGGTGGACCCATCACAGCGGCCTTTTGACCTCAATTAAATGAGTTATTTTTAGTATCCCCCTTTTCAGGGTCTTGTCTCTTCTTTTATGTACGACATCTGGGTTGAATAAAGAACTCTTTTGAGTAAACAGAGATGCAGATGAAAAGAAATGTAGAAAAATATCTCTAGTAAGCTAAGGAAATTTCATTTTAAAAATTCCCGACCAGTCTTTGCTCAAATCTGCTTTATCTGCTGTATTTCTAGTGTAAAACCATGTAGCTATACTGTCATGCAAATATGTTTTTTTCCTCTCCTTTATTTTTTTCTGCTGCCTGTCTCCACTCCTCTATGTGGACACCTCTTTCTTTCACCTCCTGCCTCCCTTCGCTCCTACAGAAGCCAATTAACCTTCAGGCTGAACTGAGAGCCTGTGTTTTGTTCTTGTTCATTAGGGGGTCTAGCCATATGTCTGTCTGTCTGCCTGTCTTTTGGCCTTGACCACTAAGTGTGTGCCTGTGTCGTGTGTGTCCTTTCTCAGTTTAATGTTTTTGTTTGTATCCCTTCAGGTTAATACAAGACCTAACCCAGCCAATGATGGCACACATGCTGTCCCAGACTCCATGGCCAACAACAGGTGAGCTTGCTGGGGGCATGGGGAGGATGTTTCACTACCTGGAATAAACTACAACTAGGTGGCTGTTTGATCAGGAGAAACATGTTTGTTATACTTGCTTTAGTGCAACCTTGTTGTGTTCCTTCCTCCAGTTTAAAGAAGTCATCTGCTGAGCTGAAGAGGATCTTGACAAATGGGCAGGTGAGTCTGTGTTTTTGGCTTTAAGTAGAATCTGACCGCTGTTATCTTTCTGCTCCTGCTCTCACACCTGGTTTCACCTGATTAGAGCACATTCTCACCAGTGTTTGACTCCTCTATTGATTTTCTCTGCTGCCAACTGTGGGCATGTTAGACAGAGTGTATTTGGTTGTTGTCTCTTCACTAAAACACACACACTCACACACACACAGTGGCTAGCATGTCAGGGAGACAATTAAGCCTTGGCCTTTTAGGTTCCTGCTATAACACAGTGAACTAATAGAGCTGTTCTTTCTCCTCGATCTCTCCATCTATCTCCACTTTTCGCTTCACTTCCCCTCCTCGCTCATGCTAGCAAACAAGCTAGGTGAATTTGGGGGGTGAAGGAGGTGGGGGGGTTCATGTTTAGATGTGAGAAGGGATGTACATTTTTTTCTGTAAATAATCTGTATGGGAAGCTTCGCTTTGATATCTTTGCTATTATATCAGCAACAGTGTGAACAAGAATATTTCCAAACAAACTGGATTGACGGGGTGCTGTACGTCTGCAACAAGATTCAATACTACATAAACAAATGATTTATTCATATGTTAATCTCAATGCTCCTCTGTAGCATGGGTTAGGAAAATAATCATGTACCGAATATTGACTGGATGTTAAAAAAACAGGTGTTTCGTTCATAGAAAGTGTTTTTTTGTTCTCTTTGTGTAAATAAGAGACATGATAGAACACCAGAACATTTATCATTTTATCAACTAAAAAACTAAAATATAATTATTATTTATTTATCCAAAATATTTAAAATAATGTGCCTTTTCATTTGAAAACGTCTTTTGTATCATCTTTGTCATTATTTGTATATGGAAAGTTTTGGTGGCAGAAAAGAATTGAACATATTTTTTGAACATTTTGGACCAATATACTTCTTTATCCTTTCAATTACAGTACAGAGTCAACAGAATAGATTCACACTAGAAGAGTAATTAATATTGAAATACAAAAGGGTAAAGACTTGAGGAGCAAGCCTGGGAATCTTTGGGTGTCTTACGATTCGATTTCGATTCTTGGGGTCACGATTCGATTCAGAATCTATTTTCGATTCAAAACGATTCTGGATTCATGGATCCATGGATTCAAAGTCTATATTTCAATCAGCACATACTTCAGGATCTACTCCAGTCATCTGTGAGACTGGCTTAGTTTCTTGCTGCTCCATTTGGCATTCTACTGCGTTAAAGAGCTAGCCTTAGCACTAAGCAGGGAGTGACTGATTAGCCAAAAAAAAATCGATTTTGGAAGTTACGAATCTATTTATAATCTCAGAAGATAAGAATCACAATTTTTACATAAATCGACTATTTTTCCACCCCTATTGAGGAATCTGTCTTTTATTTTTCATTTATACGAGTATACACACAACATCATCAGGCATTACAGCACAAACGTAAGGGTTTTTACAATTATGAGGCCCGATTCTTTACTGCTTTTTAGTTACTTTTGGGTTATATTCACATGTGCTCCAACTGAATCAGAAGTACAAGCAGAGCTTAGCTTTCTGTTCATACATACAGTACGTAATTTATCTATCAGCATGCATAAGGCTAAAAGACCTCACTGTTAACTCAGGCTTCTTCAGGGTACTTGACACCTTTTTATCAAAGTGGAGTGGCACAACGACGGCAACAAATTGTCATTTAACTCTGCATCAGTCACTCCCCCACTCACACAGCACAGTGTCCTTTTATAAATTGGACAGCAAATGTTGTATTGATCTCCTCCTCGTGTCCCTCTCTTTTCTCTCCTCATGTTGCTGAACTTGGAGTGACCTGAATGCTCTTCTTGTTTATAGCCTCCAGTGACAATATTGTACTCCCACCGACCCCCACCACCACCGCTACCACCACCAGCCCCCCTCCCTTTACAAATATCCACTGGTTGCATGTCTTCTCATGTTATAACATCTATGTACCACCATTGTGTACCT
Organism: Tautogolabrus adspersus; assembly: GCA_020745685.1. NCBI lineage: Eukaryota > Metazoa > Chordata > Actinopteri > Labriformes > Labridae > Tautogolabrus > Tautogolabrus adspersus. The sequence goes on from CM036535.1 coordinate 27,426,303, forward strand.
GTGTTTGCTGCAGATAAATGCCCAAGATATCCACTATCAAGAGCAGCTTGGCCATGGAAACGGAGGCACAGTTTACAAGTAAGTGTTTCCTTGCTTCACACATTTAGGTGCCAACATAACAAGGCCACAGCACAATAACAGAAAACAGACACTGAAGAGATAACTGCTCTAGCAAGTGAGATAGTCTGAAGGAGGATGTATTTAGGGTTGTTGAAGCATCTATACAGTACAATGCAAATATTAAGGGAGATTTTCCGAATTCTTCCCCAAATTTCCAGATTCTTGACTTTTTCAATTTTAGCTCTGCCTTTTATTTGACTTATCGGTAAGGGTCCCCACGATCCAAATCCAGTAAAAGATTAGATCTAAACACATTTCATCTATAAAAATCAATGGATTGCTTAAAAATGTTCGCCCCTCTTCCAAATATTTAACTGTACTCTCTGTACTCTGTACTGTTCCCTGACCTTTCGATTGACACCTCATTTGACCAATTAGAACCTTCCATTCACTGTTCCTAGGCTTCTATAGCCAATGAGAGCCTGAGTAAAAACGGGACTTTCTTCCTCTTGCCTCCATGGTCTGTGTTACACATGAAACAGATGTGTGAGTTGAATAAAGGGATAACAACACGGTCAGCAGTCTCATCTTTTCAGAGAGTCAGAAGCAAATGAGGTCAGCTGACTTGAGTTGGCGAAAGTGAATTCTAGTAAAGGAAATAACAGAAACCAATTTAATGGAAGTTGAATGTTTCGATAATCATTTTCAGAATAATGGCCACATTAATAATGTATAAGAAAATGAGCGGCATTAATTAACGATTAACGGATCAACAGACTTGTGTTCAGCTCTGGTGGGGTACAACATTGTTCACCATCTTTACTCTGCTCCTTCATGTGTCCATTTATCTCTCAGTGTTTGCTGTGACATCTATCAGGCTGCTTTGTGTCTGTAGCTGCATTTATTTATTCTAGGTTGAAGGTTGCCAACATATATGATATTGATTTGGGGCTGTAAGCTATGACAGCAATTGACCTAATCTGTCTATAGTGGAGCACATTACCTGCCACGATAGAAGAGCTCCATTCTCTATGGCTAGACAAATGTATTACTGGCCTGCTAACGTTATGACACGGTTGGCATTTGTGTCGCTCCTTCAATCCTCCTTTTCCCCACCTTATGTTTCCCCCTCCCCATCAATCCTTAGCTATTGAGCTGTTTTATTGAGATTGAAGTATTGATCACTGCTCAGACTAACCTTGACTTGACAGAGTGGTCTGCCTCACACATTTGCTGGGCAACCCAGTAAATTTCCAATCTAGCAAATCCACAAGACTGCCTTTTTTTTATATTCATCCCTTTTTCCACGCACCTTTTACAGTTTTACGACTTTAAGATGGTTACATAAAGAGCCAATCTCTCATAGATGTAGGATAGAAAGATTGCTGATAAGTTTGGCCCTAGAAATGGTTACACTGCAGCGGGGAATGCCAATAATGCAAGCCCAACAACTTCTCAGCCAATTTAGCCCAGTGAAAAATCCATACGCTTTGGTGCTGAAATTTTATGGTTGGATGGAGAAGATAAAAAATACATTTGAAAAAACAGCCCAGTTGTTTAAGCTATTTTGTGGTAGATAGTTTCTTTTATATTTCTATTTTATCTCAGATATATCTTGTTAAGTGAACTAGCTGATACACCCCAAACATGTTCTTTACCAGCTTGAACACGTGCTGCTTCTTTGTTCTTGTCTTTAAGTTTAACATCTCCCCAAACAGTCACTTTGTAAACACAAAAACTCATTCTGACTGTGGATGCCAAAGAACTTTTTAACAACAGACATTTGGATTTGTCACAGCTTAACAAATTTGGTTTACAAGTTGATTGACATTGCTCTGTTTTACTAAGTGTCCCAGTTGGCCATGACCTTAAGGGCGCGATCACACTGGCAATCCGTACCGTGCCGTACTCAAGCACATAAACATATATTCTACAGCATGTGTTTTTATATATATTATACCACCAAAACGCCAACAGCTACATCCTTCCTGGCCTTAGTTATGATCGTTTGCTGTGGAGTCAGCAGTATTTTAGTAGGTTCAAGCTGTGTTCTGAGCGGCTTCTTCCTCTGCAAATATATCAAAGAAAGTCAACTCTGACTCCACTAAACCAATCTCCGAAATGACTCTGGAGTGACTGGCTTGGTGATGAAAGCTAATTATTCTGAATAGAGCCCTGAAACATTGCCAGCAATTTGTGACTGTCCGGATACATCTGCATAATTGATTAGCAAAACCTTTATGTCAGAAACATCAAAAACCTTGATTTAGTTCTTTAAGTCAGCTTCAACAAACAATATTTGCAGTATCAGCTGTTATAAAATATTGAATGCATAAGCACAGAAGGCCCTGCCTGTTTCTTGTGTGCTCATAAACCAATTGTCCGTTCTCCTCAGCCCCTACCCTTTGGTACAGCTTATATTAGGCTTATCACGTGTAAAAAGCACTACCAAACGCTCTCCACCTTTTAACCTCTTAGCCCATTTATGACCCAAAGCCATTTAGACTCAATTGGATGTTACCAACACCTCAGCTCTCTATAGCCACTCGCTGACCCAGCCATCCATCAATGTCGGCCCTTGTTTTTTATTACTCACTCTCTCAGAGGTCCATCTTGTCCACCAATCTAACTCACTCTATGGCTTATAAATACAATAACAAGGACAAAAAGGCCATTTTCGTGACTCATGGATCCAGCAGTCCAATTAAAACCAGCACATTTGCCTGGTTGTTACTGTGGTGGCATGTAGTTAGACAACCATGGTTGCTCCTTTAATCTTTGGGCCCATTTTGTCCATTGATTTTGTTTTTGTACTGCATTGATTAGACTGTATACTAAAGGACCAAACACCTTTGGTAAATTGGTTGTAACCAAGTGTGAGATGATTAAGATGCCTTTACATCACTTAAGATACATCAAAATACAAGCCAAGATTTAGATCTACAAATCAAGGTTTAACAGGATGTATTAGTACTTAACTCTCTATAATATCATACATCAGCACTGCACCAACACGTACATGCACAATGTATTTGTTCTGTCAATTTCAGTCAAAACCTAGGTTTCCTTCATCAGTGTACAGTTGGTAATAGTTAAGTAGGTTCACAGTGAAAAGCATACATTGTTTTTAGAACTAAAATCAACCAATGTTTCCTTTATCAATGCGTCTCTGAAACTAATGTGACTGTCATAACATCGACAGGTACCATATTAAGTATAAATTAAAAACTTGACTTTACAATGGATAGTAAGGTTACATTTTCTGATGGTTAAAACCTACAAATGGCTATTATGAAGCCTTGTCAGAAAAAGACATTATGGACTAAAAAAATCCACTGTTTAGTGGTTAACAGCCTCAAGCTAGATAATTACGAAATGATTATGATACTAAATGATTGTTTGAGTATTTACTATTCACTCGAGGTTAGTTTGACTCAATAATGTTCCAATTTGTTCGTCTTAAATGGGTCATTGTGTAAACATTGAAACATACACCACAGACATAATAAAAATACATACATAAAAAGTACAAAGAACTGCTGTGACACATACCAAAGTTGGTGTTGCAAGCTGTATAACATTTGCAGTTGTTAATGTCCTTGCCTGTTGTCATGGACACACCCAGATTTGCCACCCTTTACTTTAACCCATTTAGACCTGATGAGACGCAGGCGTGCTTCTACCTTTAAGACCTGATGAGATGTCTACGTCTCATAAGGCAATGAACATGAGTGCAAAGGACATTTTAATTTACAGTTAAAGCCAATAGTTTTAAGATTTCAAATGTTTTATTTTTAAGGTCTCTGTCTGATACAGAGGCTGAGACTTTAGAAAGATTTTAGTAAACATTGAAATTCTGTGCAGTTTTTCTGAAAACCCTCAGGTTTTTGGAGGTTGATTTCAAACGTTACTAAAGTTTTAGAGGGCGTTTTTGTAGGCGTCCTTGGGTCTAAATGGGTTAACAGCTGTCACGTTAACTTCCTGGCGATATAAGGACAACTTCAGAGAATATAGAGTGACATCAATATTTTTATACCCATTGGCATGTACACCATTTTCTGCAAACAGCTATGGGTTTTTTAACTTAACTTAACTCAGTGAGAAGCAGAGAGGAAGTAGAGCAGTTTAAAGACACCAAGCAGCCAGAGAGATGAGCTGTTGTTATTTCTTTCTTGGCCACAAGAGGCCTGAACTCAAAAGTGATCCACTCACAGAAATAATGAATATTGACTTTCACTTTTTGATCAAAAGTAGGATGTGAACAAAAAAAGTTGTATCTTTGTTATTTGGGTTTCAGCCTGGCTCTGTTAAAATTGGGAAGAATCAGCATGATTTTTATGTGTCTGTGTTTTACTGTGACTGTGTTAAGAGATTCATTGCAGCCGTATAAGGTGAAAGAGTCAGGGAGGGAAAAAAAGGCCTCCCATGTGATCACCTATGTGACGGTGTAAAAGTACCACGTTAGCCCTGATCCATGAGGCCAGTCTCTCTAACCCATGGCCCCAACTTTAGAGACATAGAGAGAGGCCCTATGAATACTGCATGATGGAGCTTTTATTACAGAGCGAGCTGGAGTGTAAATAAGATCTAGGCAATGGGGCACATTTACTGGGGTCAGATCAGGTGGAAGTGGTGGAGGGTGTGATGGGGGAAGGTGGGGGCTATGTAACCTTGTCCCCATGTCTCCTGCTGTCACAAGCCTGTCACTGTAACTCATACAGGGATGCACAGCCCTGAGGCGGTCAAGGACAGTCTGAGTATAAAGCTTTAACCTTGCAGAAGTCACACCGTATCTGCAGACTTTCAAGATGCCCTCAAAACAATTCACTTTTTTAAAGTCTTGTATATTGAATTTGGAGCTGTATTCTTTTTTGATCATGTAATTTTTACTCCAAATGTGCCGAAAAGAAGAAAAACAGCAATAGCTTTAACAAACACATGTAAGACTTTCTATAAAGGTACAACAACAGAAACTGTCCCTTACAAAACTTGTGCACACGGGATTCTAAGTACACACATCTGTTGTTTTTAAATGTTAGCTATTGTTGGGTCACTTTCTTTTTGGAATGTCTAGACAATGAATGATAACTACAAGTTGTTTAGCATGAAGCATAGGACTTGTTTTGATCTTTTTTTCAAGCTGCTTCAAACAAACAACCTGCCCAGTCACTACTTAAAATGTCTACCCCTGCGATCTTGCCTCAATTAACATTTTCATTTTAATTAAGAGGCGGCAGTCATGCTTAACTGATATTGATTGTAGCTTAAAGGAAGACCCAGACATCAAAATGGAAACAAGGCAATCAGCCTTCTGTGCAAGGATCGCTCTTCTCGAAAAGGTTACTCTAAATATACTAAACACTCACCTGAACTCTTGGGGGCAAAATAAAATAACACTGCCCACTTAAATGAGAGAAAGGGGGTATTGTTTGGTCCCAGAACTGAAAACAGAGGAGACGGAGTTTGACCCCAGGGGAGTCATAATGCATGGAAAATGATGGGTGCTAAACATCACACATGTCTGCAGACTGTTTTTTTAACAGGCTGCTCTCCCATCACATGTTCTACATACAGGGTACGAGTTATCTGTCCTCCAGTAAGAGGTTCAGAGTTCCCCGTTGTAGACTGAACAGGTTTGAATGTATCCCTGTGTCTATAAGGCTTTTAAATAGTGGCAAACAAGACAGGATAGGCACTGGACTATAATTTGTCTTTGCGTTTTTGAACTGCTATTTTAAGCACCGATATTTATGTTCTTTTTTTTCTGGACATTATTTGATAATGTTCATTGTTTAACGTTTAACGTGTAATGTTAATTACGTTGATTGTTGTTTTTATGGCTGCAGCATGGGTGAAGAGCCCAAGACAATAAAGTTAATCATGATCTTAATGATATACATGCACAGCATTGCACAACAACAGTCAGAGAACTGTTGGTTTTAACTGTAGGTGAATACCTGATGTTGCACTAATAGGTCCCTTTAATTAAAAGCCTTGGCCAGTTTTAAGGTGTCTGGCCGAAGAGCAATGTGATACTCTAATCTAAGACACATTAATCACACCTAGCACCATACATATTCTCTCTGGAAGACCCGCTGACAGGTGAGTAGCCAGGTATCACATTCACTCAGACTGCTTGCAAGCTAACCTGCGTGTGTGACGTACATGGCCCCCGCCTCATCCCACTCACCTGACAGCTGTCGGACAGAATTTGTCCTTGAGGATTGTATGTTGAGAGGTCTAGAGGTATTGTCACTGGTGCTGTAAACTAACCTTCAAGGGCTGTAACTAAAGCCGATGTTTGGCATTAAGGAGTTTGATAATTAAATCATTACGAGGACGGTCTGTGGCTGCTGCTCTACGTGCAACTCAAAACTCTGTCTGGAACAAACAGAGATAAGGATAACTTGTTCTGGTTTTGGGTGGTGACGTCTGACCTCTAGGAGAAATATTTTTTCTTGTGCACAAGTGGATGCTGCTTGAACTCAGAACATTAAGACACTTTTGGGGCTTTAATTGCATCGTTGGGAGTATTCTTTCTTTGCCTTCACATCACTATGTTTTTTTGCATGTTTTGTTACATTAACAGTTTAAGCATGTTAATTAAAAGCCTATTCATTTACTACCCATGTCAGAATAAGGACATGACATCTTTTTTGGTGCCATAGTGTGCTACTGTGTGTGGCTTTTATACAGTACTTCAAATTATATTAGAGCTCCACACTTTGAGGATTTTTGAAAATCAAAAGCCAAATGTTTAGGATGCAATTCAAATGAGAAAGTAAGCAGCAAAGAGTAACATCTAAATACAGTTTTATTTGTGTGTCTTTTCCCTCTAGAGCATATCATCTTCTTGGAAAGAGGGTTTTAGCTGTCAAGGTAAGAACTCCTTGACCCACAATCCTGTACACCTCCTCACAAATCAACACAACTTGTTCACGTTGTGTTCATTAAAGGCTCTGTACCTTTCCCTCCATGTTTGATTGCAGGTCATCCCTCTGGATATCACAGTGGAATTACAGAAGCAGATCATGTCAGAATTAGAAATTCTCTATAAGGTGAGTTTTGACTGACGAAATGTGCTCCTTAACCCAAAGACCTTTATCTCTGCTTTACTGAATGTCGCTGTCCTCACTGTTAATAAACCACGAGTCTGACCAAAGAAGTGTCATTTTATCGCCTCTGGTCTTACAATTTAAGCCGAGGTCGGATCAGTGATACATAAACACTTGAACAACATACACATGGACTGTCCATGTGAGGTAACTGATCACTGTCTGAGTTTCTTTCCATGCTAATGTTGACTACTTGTGAGAATGTATACCTACCCAGACTTAGCACAAGTGTCTTAATTCTGAACATTATGGGGAAAAAAGCTATGACCATGAAACAGAAGCACACCATTGTAATTCAATAAACATATCAAACTACCTTTCTCTGCCATTCCTGTGACTTTCTTCTAGTTCTAGCGTAGTGAAGACTTCTGCACAGGTAGTGTTTGGCAAAGTGTGCAGAGGTAGATGGAAAAGTAGGCCTTCTAATTATTTTAATTGGTCCAAATGAAATGATTGTTTGGACTTCTTGTCCTTGTGCAACAAAGCATTTCATATATTTCTAGCTGTTAAGGTGTGAAGATATTTTGAGCAAATCTAAAAAAAAAATGAATCCCCAAAAATGTGCAAAGCCGATCTTTAAATTCCTAATGTAGATGATATCTGCATAAATTGTTTTGAATCACAGGTGGATTTAGTAATTCTCTCTATTGATCACATTCTGTCTTCTCTTGATTTCAGTGTGATTCACCTTACATCATTACTTTCTTCAGTGCCTTTTTTGTAGAGAACAGGATATCCATATGCACAGAGTTTATGGACGGTGAGTATCTCCATGGCTAAAGCTAGTATATCATTTGTTTTGACTTTGTTTTCCACAGCTGTGCAGGAGAGACTTTGGGGAACTGTCCTCCGTCTCTCTGCTGTGTACCCATTTACACTTCTGCAGATCAAAAGAACGGCTTATCGCTGTGAGCTGCTTAGCATGCCTTGTGTGCTAAAAGCTACAAGGGTGTGATAAATCTTGACTTAAGTGCATTTGTAGATGCGTTTGTATATGTGTGTATCTGGAATGGTGTGAGATGAGGGACTATCTATGTTTTTTAAGGTGTGTGTGTTTGTCCAAGTGTGTGGTAATGCAGTGAATCCCCTGTTTCACACATTTGTCAGCTTGTCATCAAAGTCCATCTAACCTCTCAGCACTCTTTACTTCATAAAACTTTTCTTTGACCAGTCAGAGCCGCTTGTACTCGATTATTGCAAACAAGAAGTGCCTGTGTTTAACAGCATCAGAGACAACAATGACTTTGTCATTTTGATTCATTGATTCGACAAATTAAAGTCTAATTATTCAAGTCTCGTAAAGTGGAATAATAAAAACATGTGTTGAATGTAGGGTTGCAAAGGGTCGTAAAGTTTCCGGTAAATTTCCAGAAACTTTCCATGGGAAGTTAAGCTTGGGAATTTTGGAAATATTCCAAATCGGAAACTTTCCATGGGAATTAATGGGAAATTGTGGGAATTAACTGGAAATTGAGGGTAATTTAATCAAACTGTATCATATCCAAGCATAAATATAAACATTTTGTTTTGTCCTAAGCAGACATCCATGCAAAATAATACAATTAAAAAAACATTTCAACAGATTTACATCAAATGTTTAAAATATATTACCCCATAATATCATCAAACCTTACTTCCCTTTATGTAGTCCACGGGCTAAAATGTGTAGCTTCAATAGTCTTGTGCTCTGGGCTCAAAGTGTGGTCCAGGGTTCTAGAACTCATCTGTGCATGTGATGGAGGAACGCACAGTGCATGTAGGGGGCGTGGCCTCAATAGCCCTGCAGTAAGCAGTGTGCTCTGTGCATGTGATTGAGGAATAGCATAGATTTTCAGGTGTACCTGCATGAAATCTGGTTGTTTTAATCAAGATTATGTTAAATACATTATCCCCAGCTATATTTAAGTTCCCTGTTAAGGGCCAACCTCCAATTTTGTAAATTCCCGGTTTATTCCCGTTAATTCCCATGGAAAGTTTACAACTTTGAAAATTCCCGGAATTTTGCAACCCTAGTTGAATGTGATATGTTTTAAAATACATGGAATGTGTCTTCAAAACAAGGCATTAAATATTTTCTGAAACATATTACAAACCTTTTTGGTAATGTACAAATTCATATTTTTCTGTACTTTTTTGAAGGTCTGTATATATTTTTTAATGTTTTTAGGTTTTGACATTTAGCTTTGAATTTGTTTGCTTGTTTTTGGGGTTGGCAGTTCCTCTGCAGCATCCAGGGGGCTTTCTTTCAAACTATAAACTATTTAAACAGTGAGAATTTACTGTCGAAGAGAATGACAGGCTCATGGGAAAAGCTGAAACCCAGAAAGAATTTCTAGCAACATTTTAGTTTTGATATTGTAGTTTTAAAACCTGTGTGGCCAACATGCAAGTGTCTTTGGGTTGTGCAAAAAGGTTATTCAGAATTCATTGTTAAATAATGTTATGTTATGTGTCTGTAATGATAAGTCATTTTTCTTTTGCAGGCGGTTCCCTAGATGTGTACAAAATAATTCCAGAGCATGTGTTGGGGAGGATCGCAGTCGCGGTGAGTATTTAACATCTCAAAACGTCCTTGTTATTGGTTTGATCACAGAGGAAAAAAAGCTTTTAAATCAAGAGGTGTTTTAAAGGTTTTATTGAAAATGTATTTATGTGTGTAATGTAATAAATTGTGACTTAGAGTCCCAGTTTTCAGTTTGACCTGTTTTTGTTTGTTAAATACTGAGCAGCTCTAAAGAAAAACAGTTTTTATTTTAGTAATGACATTCAAATAAAAGAATCACAGGTGTGACTTTTTCAATTAGCCTCTTCTTGGTGAAGTGACACACAGTAATGTTTTACTCTTTCTTTCTCCGTGTCTACTACCTGTTTCTACTACCTGTTTAAAGTAGAATTTGATCAAAAATGGCCTTGATGTTGATAAATGTACAGCTCTTTTCCACACTCATCAAGCTTCCCGTCTCCACCTCCTTCCGTCTGTCTCCCTCCTTTAACTTTGTCCGTAATCAAACAATGACAGCTATTTAGTCAGTGTTAATTGTAATTCACAGCTTTCCCTCTTTTCCACTGTCACAGTTGTTAATTATCTCAGAAAGCAAAGCACCCAAGAGGGTGTGAGTGAAGCTGCACTTTGCAGTTGTAACACTCTTCCCGCAACCTTTTGAGGCCGCTGGACTTCAGAGAGCTTTTTTCATCCTTATTTTATCTCTGGAGGACGTGGTTCTTCAGAGATGTGACAGGAGCTTAGGAACAACAATCAGCTTTGATATCCCATAAAATGAAAAATAAATCACCACATTGCAACCGTTTATAAGCGAAAATTATTTATCTGGCTGGTGTATGAATACAGCCCCAAAATGGAGCCTTATGAGTGCAACTGACAATGGAGTTACAAGAAGCCACTCCCCCTTGACTACTCTCACTCAGTTTTTCATACAACAGCTCTCAGGAGAGTCAGAAAGACACCCTTATTTCTTGCTCTGGCAAACTCAATGATTTCTTTGAGTACCCTGGGTTGTTTTTGTCTGCAGTCTTATTAAGTTTGTGACAATACATCAGGACCAGGTCCAGAATATTCTGTCTGCAAATTTGAGAGTCTTAATAAGCAACTCAGATTACCCTTTGACACCATTTTGGACATTTCACACACTTTCAGAATCTCAGAGTTATTTAGGATCAAAACTAGCTCATTTCATCTGCATCCTCTGACTGAGGGACCAGGAATACTTGACCAATATAAGGAAATGAATGGTGGAGAATTTTTTTGGTCAAAATTGTAGGCCATCAGCAGAACAGAGAAAAAACTGAATGCATAAATGGAAAAAAAGACATTGTAATGTTGGCATTTCCAGAATATGGATCAATCAACCAGTGCCTCAGTAATTAGGCTGTCTGTGGTAAACTGGGCGATCTGAACACACCCAGGTAGAAATCTATGCTGGGACACCTAAATGTAAGATTTTAAAATGGACTAAAAAAACTAACTAGCTAGGATTTGAGAAGAAAAATATTATTGAGGGGAAGTGGTCACAACCTATGGTCCTCTTTTAAAAAAAAAAAGATGCACAAATTAGGATTACAACTCAAAAAGTGACATCTATTTAATATGGAGAGACACAGGAACAACCCTGGCAGCATACAGTAGCAGTAAACAAACTTGTCAGCATTTAAGCGCTGACCACCTCAGTGACATGTAAACAAAAACTATGTTGTGAAGTGTAAACAGGGTTGTTGTACCTATATATTCAGTCTGTTTGCTTCATAACCTGGTAGATGAGTTATTCAGCTGTATCTGCTGGTGAGTCCTTTTTTCTGAAGTAATACAACTTCTTTTTTTCTGTTTGTGTCTCCAGGTAGTCAAAGGCCTGACGTATCTGTGGAGCCTGAAGATACTTCACAGAGGTGAGTAAAGTAGTTTGCTGACTATTTGTTATTTAAAAAAAATCAGAGTTGATGAAGACAGGACACACAGTGCTGAAGTTGCAGTTCTATCAAGCAGTTTGTCTCCACAGACGTCAAGCCCTCCAATATGCTGGTGAACACCCGGGGACAAGTCAAGCTCTGTGACTTTGGTGTCAGTACACAGGTATACTGATTTGTTTGTGTGAGCATGATATATATATATAAAGAGAGAGAGAGAGAGAGAGAGAGAGAGAGCTGATGGGAGAGTGAGAAGGAAAAAACAATTGTCTATAGTTGCATCACTACAGAACTGTGCAATCTTTGTATTTATGTGTGTGTGTGTGTGTGTGTGTGTGTGTGTGTGTGTGTGTGTGTAAATGGTCAACCTGTCAATCACTTCATTCATTTTCGACTCACATCAGCGCTATCCCTGGGGTCTTCCTCTCACATTAACTTCCCCCCCACCTCTTTTGTTCTGCAGCCTCCGAAAAAAATCACTTGTTATAATTATGACCCGCACACACGACTGCAAAGCCTCATTGATATGTATTCAGTGGATGTGGGGAAAGCGTGGGTGGCAGACAATAGCCCCGTCATTGTGTGACTGTGTGTGTGTGTCACAGAGTGTGTTTGTAATGTAATCATCAGGGACAGACCTTCAACGCTCCCCAAAACATCAACCCTGAGGACTCTGTCCCCCTCTACACACACACACACACACACACACACACACACACACACACACACATATACATACACACATACACACACCTTCCCTTCTGTGGTAAATTGTTATTCATTTTTAACCTCCCCTTCCCCGGGAAGCTCCAAGGTGAATTTGACACCCTGAATGTGTAACACTTTTAACACACACTGACTCGCCCTTTGTTTTTGTAACTCTATTTTTCTGTTTACCCCCCTTTCACACAAACACACTCCCTCCCCCCTCTCATGTTGTGCTTAAAAAAGCCATAAGGGAACAGACACTCATTATCACGGCCCTCTCATTGACGGCATGTGCCATTGTATCCACAGACACACTAATGCCTCCTTGTCTCTCTTCTGTCCCCCTGCAATTTGAGAGCAGCCTAAAATCTCAACCTGACATCTCGATACATTAAGATAATATAATGTAGTTTCATGTCTTTTTCGTCCTTTAATGCAGGGCATTGACATATTGACTCCTGAAGTTATTTCTTTCTTTTAAAGTGGTGTGTCATTGTCTGTTGATTTGTCTTGATATGCTTAATTATTTTTTTACACTTTTTATTCATCTGTCTTACAGTTAGTGAATTCCATTGCCAAAACGTACGTGGGAACTAACGCATACATGGCGGTGAGTGACCCCTTTTGTTGGGACGCTTGTGAAATAATTGTGAAGTGTTACTATTAAGTGTATAACTTTTAATTACTGTTAATTTTTAAAGATATGTTTGTTTTTGATTCACAGCCAGAGAGGATATCAGGGGAACAGTACGGGATCCACGCAGATGTCTGGAGTTTGGGAATCTCTTTCATGGAGGTAAAACAATTTACAACGTGCTCAGTGCTTGAAAATGACACAATGACACACACAGTGAGAAGTGAGGTTAATTCATGGAAGTAAGAGTAAGCTATCATACACCTCACATGGGTTAGATTGTATTTTACTTCTGCTTGTTGCTCCTTTGCTGCCTTCAAATGGGGTCTTATTTTCCTTCAACAGAGAAGTCTGTATGAACAATCCCCTCTTGCAGTTCTCCCTACCTCATAACCGGACATTTTTCTGAAAGCTGACGACACAGGAGTTATTCTGTTATTAGATGCTCAGTCAATATATCGTAATTTTACACATATTTAGAGTGCCTTTGTAATTGTATTTGACAAAAATGTTGACATTTCAAACTGCCTCATCGCTTCGCTCTATTTAGCCTTCACATTTTCTGATGACATTCCCCACCTGTGAGAGTCTTTATGCACACATGTAGTTGTTGCCTTTCAGTTGTGTCTTTGGGACTAAACAACCTGAACAAGTTCAAAAACCTGTACATGACTGATGTGCATATTAAAATGTTTATTTTGAACGCAGAGCGTGAAGAGTGTCAGGTGCTCATGTGTTTGTGTGTACATGTGATTAAGCATCAGGATATCTCTTCATCGCTTCCCAAAGCGTGAATTGAGTGCTTGACTGACAGCCTACAATTACAAATAACATTTTCATTTCAGTCTAACCCTCCCCTGCTCTTTTGTCCCTCTACTCACGTTATTGATTCTCCATCTGTTTCTTTCTACAGCTCTCCCTCTGCAGTATAACAAATGATTTGGCTCTCTGCCTCTCCATTGTTCGTCAATGATGTTTCATATCATTTCAATGATAACCATAATTGATGACATCACATGGAAGGAGGCCTGTCAGAATTATTGACATGATCTCTGCGTGATAGAGATAAAGTTTTATAACCGCAGAGCCCCCGGCCTGTCCTCTTTATTTTTAGCTGTTGATGTGTGCATTAAGCTAAATGGAATGGCTTTGCAGTCCCTTTAAATTTGGATTGATCTTAAGCCTACTTGTTTGTCTGTTTATGTCAAAGAAGCGACCGTGGTGATTTGACATTTTAATAACCCAATGCTGCCAATAAGCTGGGCAGCTGCCCTTGAGCAGGATGAACAATGCCGACCCAAAGTGAATTTCCAAATGTCAGGGAGAGCTGTCAACTAAAATAACACATATACACATGACACAGTCCCCTCGTCCTTCTCTTTTATCCCCCCATTTTGTTCTTTGCGGGTGGCAATCATAGGGGGTTATTAACTAATAGTTGATGTTGTTTGATGAGGAAATGTTATCAGCAGGTGGTACTAAGCTTACCTCAAAGACAGAAAGTCTCTGCATGCTTCAGTTGCTTTGGCAGAATAGTCCTTCTGTTTCTGCACTTACTTTCAATCCCATTAAGGCAGTAGCATTTCAAAAGTATATATATTTATGCATGTGAACAAATGTACAATACTTGAATTATGATGTCTGCGCAATGGACACAAATTCAGCATGTTTAAAAAAAATATTATTTCATGAAGCATCAGATCTGTCAGAGTATTGCTGCAACTTTGAGTTTCTTCTTGTGTCATCATGGACTTCTTTATTTTGTCAAGGACATAAATTATCTACACACAGACTCACACACACACACACACACACACACACACACACACACACACACACACTCAAGGTATCCATCAAAATATTATCAGGATTCCCAGGACTGCTCAATCAACCAGCTTTAAATGTCTTAAGAAAAATCTGTTTTCTTTACACAGTTGGCGTTAGGCATGTTCCCGTATCCACAGGTGAGTTATTTTTTCAACCTCTTTAGATTGAAATACAGACATTTGTTACTTCAGAGACAGACTAGTTACTCTCAATAAAGTGATTATATGATCGGTTTGTTTTGTTTGAATGTTTTGTCTGCAAGGTTACTGAAAATCTGCTCTTTCTTTTATCACAACATTTTTGAGGGGGACGTAGCTTTGGTCAAAGAAGAACCCATACCACTATAAAGCAGATTCAGATAAACAGGCAATAGTACTCTTCCAGTCTAAACAGTTTTCTTGCTCGTTGTGTTTTCAGCTGCAGAAAACTGAGTGACTATAATAAAGTCTTTCTCTGTTAGGAATATATAGCTAATGCAGCAAAAGAGGGTTTTTTCACAATTCATTTTTTTAGATTAAAAAACATTTCTACTGGACTAAAATACGACTATAATATAATTTCAGTGACGGGATTTTCCAATGATTCCAGACTCCAAATTGGTCCAACAATCCTTTTAACAATTCTTAGAAAAGCTTCTCTGTTACATGAGGCACTAACATGTCAAGGCCGATTATGAGACGTCGAACTAAAAATATTATTTTCACTCATCTATATTACTCCCTTAATCAAATGTTCAGTATTATAAACACCTTGAAATGTGGAACTGTGCTGTTTGGATGCATTTTTTCCCCTCATTACACTAAGTAAGAATCCTGCTCAAATGTAATTGCCGAACACAGAAGTGACTTCACAATCCCATCAAGTCTTAATTAGCCCTTTTAAGATGGGTTTATCTCACTAATCCCAAGATGAGCAATCTAAATCTGGTTACCTCAGTTTACCTCCTGGTCGTCCTGCTTTACCAAATGTGAAGGCACGCATTTCAACTCCTGAAGAGTTTGTACTCTAGCTAAACTGTCTTTGTGTCACAATAATGCTTTGAAAACTGTCAGTAAGTTATTAAAGGGTGTATTTGTCGTTAAACCAGTAAGCCACTGATAGACTAAACAACTTGACATTTTATTTATAGTTTGTCCGCTCCATTAGTCAAATCAAAATGGTTGATTGAAGAAGCAAAGTGTGGTGTAACCATTCACCTTTCTGCTCAGGTATTGTGTACGTTACTTTTTGCAAGGCGGAACAAATAGGGGACCAGTTTATGAAACAGTTGAGTTGGATGTCACACAGACTTTTAAAATCTCCACAACATCATAGGTGTTAATGTCCATTACCTGTGTTTGAAAATATTCTCCTGTTTATGTTATGAATATGATGCTGGGAGAAATCCACATGATCGTTTCAAGACTTCATTTAGAAGCTGGTTTTGTCGTGAAAAGCCATCTGTGAAAGTGACAAGAGTCGTGATGCATTTGTTATGTTGATCATTGATTCTTGAGCCACGATTTAAAGCTTTTGAAAACCTTTGTGAATGGGAGCAACGGTGTGTTTCTACAGCCCTCACATTACACAGTGCTGTTAATGTCACACCATGATCAATCTGTTAGTCGACATGTGTATGACGACAGCCTGGGGCGTGGCTGATTTTTGAGTATGCTTCTTTAATTTAATGCCTCCATTATCATGTTAATTGTGGGTGTATTTTGAAAATGAGTGGTAATTCACTCTGCTCTTAGTGATATAAATAGGGCAGACAAAATATTGGAAACGTCTCTTAGTTTATAGATTAGGCTCTCCACTGTCACGCAGCAGCTCTCCTCATCTGGGTGTTAATTTTCCCCTAACTCCATATGGTACTGCAGACAGTTCACCTGCAGGCTGTAGCAGAGTGGTGTGGCGAGAGCGCTTGGATCCAGCTCGTCAGGCGCAGCCAGCCAAAGTCCTCGGGCCTAAGCTGTCATTTCTGCAGACGCTGGCACAGCTGTCTGTGCAAAAAATCTCTGCTACACTTAACAGAGAACATTTTAGTACAGACTGAGGGAGAAGTTGGAAGAGATGAGAGAAAATATGAGAAAATCAGTGGCATCCTAGTTTCCCATGTGTCCAAAGAGGAATCCTTCCTTCGCAGTAAATTTGAATAGTTTTACATCATTGATTTTTTTTTCCCAGTAGATGGAGAAGCCATATATTGAGTAGCATTTCAAAACAGTGCAAAACAACATGGTGACGTTACTACTGATGATTAGCACAAACCTACTGAACTTACAAACTAACAGTTTAAGTAGATCTTCATTAAACAGGAGAGGTGTCACAACAACAGGTGCATTTGAAAGGGGATTGTTATAAGTGAGTTTCTCAGCAGAGCTTGTAATTGTCATGATGAACAGGAAGATAAGGAGAGAAGTAAGGAGGATCATCCACTTGTTTATCGAATGGCAACAGTATTGTTCCAACAACCAATAGTGGAAGATAAAGGATAAGGTGTTAAGAGCATTTTTACTTTTTTGGTGTCTTTGGTTCACCTTATCATCATGTGGCAGTCAGTGCTTGTCTGTGGTTTATATTTGTGCGTGTGTAGTTGATGCATTATCTCATTCACTCTTTTGTGTGTTTGTATGCGCGCACAGTGGAATCATCTCTTCATGTTTGTCATGACTAGAGATGGTGTGTTTAATTCCACTTCACCACATGTCGGGATTCATTTGCGTCCTTTGTCAGGAGTTAATGGAGTTTTTTTTGCACGGCTCGCTCTGAAAGTCTTTGAAGACACCAGACCTGATTTGATGTGTATACAGCCGCTAGCTATATTGTTTCTGATTGATTTGTTGTCTCTTGTTTGTTCCATAGTTGTTTTTGTTTCTCTTGATTTTTGTCATATTTTCTTAAATTTGAATTGATTTCTGGATGAAATATCATGTCAGCTCTCGTGTGAATGTTTCAGGAGCTTCCATTATTCATCACTGCATCCATCACAAACAGAATAGATGCTTTTCACTTTTTTGTTTTTTTCCTTTCAAATGAAATGAAAGGAAGTGCTTTTGTGGTACTATGCATTGTATGTATGGGTTTTCTGTAACTTCACAGCAAAATACACAAGCTGCAATCATAGACTTGTTTGATACCATGTCCTCCTTTATTAAACGTTCTATTAAAGTCTATTGGGTTCCCATTTAGTCCTTACATTGCTTTAAATGCATCTGAAACAGATTGGCCCATCCTACTCAATCACAAGAAACAGAACCACTACATCTCAACATTTTATTACCATGCTAATAATTGTCTTCTAAACTTTTACCAGTGTCTTCAGAACCTTATTGTTGGCTTCCCTTTGTTGGTTGTAGATGATAGAGTTTTTTTGATCACCTGAAGTGCATCTTAGTTGGGCCATATTAAAGCTTTTTGGCTGAGAATGAAACGTGTAAGTTTGGAGGAGGTTAGATCTGCAGTTATTATATATTTTTTAAGCTGCCTGTAAGTAATGGCTAGCACATCTGAAGCTAACAACAGAGAAAACAACCGCCTGATTTTCTCTCATCTTATAGTGAGCTCCCATTGGTGGAGGGAAACGGCCATCTGATCGTTTAGAAGTGTTTATTGAGTTGCTCTTAAAAGAGGCAGAAGTATGACATCCAAAATGAAATTAGTGACTTTTAATTTCCATTCTGTGATGTTTTCAAACAGTGATTGAAGGCCGTTGTGACTCTTATTAACATGGTTCTGAAGCTCATCAAACTTCAATTAGTTTTTTGTCCTTAGATCAGGTGTCAGAAGATGGTTTGATGAAATAAATAATTGGGGATGCACACAGACATGCAGATAATCAGCCGACTGTGATAAGACTCCTTTAAGAGGGACATTTAAGGAGGGATAACCAAACCTGTCTTTCTGAAATGTGGTCAAGCTACCTAGTACAAGAAGAATAAGTGCTCAATAATGCTTGAATAACTTTGTCTCCCACTATCCAATTTCAACCCCTGGAGCAGCACGCAATTTTGTCCTAGTAATTATTTCTGAACAAATTAGTTTTCCATAGTTGCCTTTAATGTGTCTGAATCAGGCAAAACTGGATATAGAGGCAGTTTAGGAGCCTCTTGGTATTTGCAGAGTGTGAAAACCTGTATTTAATTGAGTGAATCAATAAGTGCTCTAATGCACTGTCAAAAGACGTGGAGAAACGAGCAATTTATTTACCAACATTATTAGACTTTCAGCTGAGCCTGGGTTTCAGGCCTTAAATCGTCTGTATGATTTGGTCATAAATTTGGCTCTTTAGTTTTAAACTGGTTTTCATCAGGAATTCAGTCCTGAGGTTTTAAATGGGAAACTTAAACACTTTAATATTTTCACTAGGTCATTTATTCATTGTGAAATGCTCTTGTCGAGATCTTTCATGACAAAAGTTCCTGTTTTAGCATTTTTTTATGGCCTTTTTCCTTTTGTTTTCACCTTAGTGCCGACTTCAAAAGTCCAATTGTTATTAGATTATTTTTAATGTTGGTACGCTATCAAAAATGTACTGTACCTGTGTCTTTTTTAGTTTTTATCGCCAAGACCTAAAATAGACTCTTGTAACCCTGTTGTTTTTATACACATAGGTAGCTTACCATGTATGAACAGTCTATTGTCAGTGTTGGACCTGTGATATTGAGCATGTTTATTAAAAGCTTGCTTATATTGTTTGGAACAGTTATTGTACAGCTCTGCACACCGGGATAACCTGCAGGGGCAGTAATAAAGTAGTACTCTGAAAATAAGCATTAGTAGATTTTACCCCCATTCTCCACAAATGAGAGCAAGGCCATTAACATTTGTGTGTTTTCATTATGTAAATGGTGTTAACGCATACTCACAAATTGCCAACAGGAAAGCAATAATTTTCTCCTAGTGATCATAATGTGTCCAAGTGCATCATCTTGATTATGACACGCTAATTACATATTGCCTGGTCCCGTCTTCTCTTTCTTGCCCTACAGATTCAGAAAAACCAAGGATCTTTAATGGTAAGTTTTATTGCATTAGAGTAGCAGAAAAGAAAATAGGTCTCCCACACTATAGTCTGTTACTCTTGGTTGGCTTTCTCATTTAAAAAAAGAAGAAGAAGAAAACGACTCAAATTGCATTTTTGCGATGAAATATTAGATCATGCTTAAACTGCTGGTATTACATTAGGTGCCATTATGGAATAATAAAAACCTTTAAGGAGCTGAAGGATGGCTTTGACTGAGCTCACTGCATTTGATTAATCTAAGTAGATACTTTTTATCACACTATTGATTTTCCTCATTGCCAGGAAATTCCATGTAGGCTAACATTTTTTTTTCATCTCTGTCTCTCTACTTCCAGCCTCTCCAGTTACTGCAATGCATCGTTGATGAGGTGAGTCGCCGTCTTATGTGCTTTTGCATCTAAAGTCAGTCCTAATGGCCCGGAAAGCTTATATTTTGTTTCCTAATGAAGCAAACCACTCAGGCGGCTTTGCTCCCCACTCACTCAGCCCTTCACCCTATGCAACTGCCTCAGGCAATACACATATGCACCCGCACATTACTGCAGAGGTTGGACCTGTCATGAGTGACACACACAGCAACACAGCTCTAAATTCTGTACACAACAGTGACAATAACAGAGCAGACGAGGAAATGTTTAACCAGTGCTGTAGTCCCAGCTGAGTGGGTATTTATTATTCTTTATAGAAAGGCAAAACACAAATAAAAAGTCTGATAATCATACATTAGTTGCGTGGACCAGAGTAAATCCGTAGCATTATATAAAATTGCATCTTTTTTAAAGTCTACTATTTACGAGCAAAATTTAGAAAAAATTAGCATAAAAGCAGACATCAGAGCATACCACTCCCACTATAGTACACTATGATCAAAAATACAGCATCCCCTCTCTAAAGCCTAAACCAGCCATATCACACATTAAGCATACAATGTCACTTGTCCTTAACTGCCTATAGATAGGCCTTAATTAATAATTAAATGCTTTTGGTTGTAATGGATTGACCCGGGCTGAACTGTTCATTAGTCAGCGAGACGGAGGCATCATTCAAACATTTTTTTTTTTCTGTGCCTTGTCCTGTCCCTCCCCTCAAGGCAAGAGAGCATTTTTCTTTGGTCCCTAGCGACCCAGCACTGCCTCACTGTCCCAGTCAATGCAGTTTTATTGAGAAAGGCACAAGAATATAAGACGTCTTTGGATAGATCAAGTTGTTAAAAGAGAATTTAAAAAGTAACTGTGCAGTAGATGACCTAGAGAATTTGCTTCACCTTCGTGCTCTTAGTTTTTTGTCAATTCAATACCTAGAACACTTCAACCCCTCTGCCTTAGTCAGTCACATCAAGGCTCTTTGTTCTCTTGTACAGAGATGCCTGTCAGGAATCTATAAGAGGTTTTTAACAGTAAACAAGTCATCCATTGTAAAAATCTCTTTGTTCCTCCCTTTCTTAATGCATGCAGAAAAGCACAAACTTATCATGAGGCATAGCCTTTACGATCAGTTTGTTTTTTTATCTTAATTTTTTTATTGAAAGGTGTAGAAACCTGATTATAGAGATGATACGTGTCAGTAAGAATGAATAACTGGTCAAGCCTTTTTTGACCTGTGGTGTCCCCCAAGGCTCCATTCATGGCCCCTTATCATTGTGTGTATGCGTCCTGCCAAAAGAGAAAACGCACATAAGTTGATACATTCGTTAATGGTGCTGAATTTTCCAAAACTTTCTCCAGATAAATTGAAACACATTTTTAATCGTTCTTGATGATGCTCCAGAGCGTATCCCCATTTTACAAAAACATCTTGTCTTTTTAACCAGAAAGCTGGGAGTAAAACATTGACAGTGAATTTTCAATTGAAAAACAAAATACAAAAGATGTTTAAAAAATGTTTAATCTGATGAGGAGCATCTCAAATCAACGTTATATACACTGTTTTTGGATATTTGTAGATCTCAATATGCTGGGTAAGACAAAAAGTATCCAAGACATTTAGCTGAAAACAAACAAGGCTAACCACTATCTAAAAAAATCCCTAAAGATAAGATAATATCAGCCCTGTCTTTGCTTCATTCACTGGTAACCAGTAAGGTTTTAGAATTGAATTGAAGATTCTACTGATTACCTTATCAAGCACGTATCTGTTAAGCTACCAGATATTTTTCTGAATGGCTACTCCCCTTTTAGCCATCACGTGTCCCCAGGCCCTCCGGCAGGGCCCTGACGGCTGCTTCTAAGTCCTTTCTCACGAAGAAAGAAGGCTGGCCTTTAGCAGTCACTGCACATCAGCTGCCTTTGGATCCGAGACTTTCAAAATCATTGACAATTTATTCAATTCATTTTTTTATGACAGGTAACTGTCTGATTTGGATAAAGAATAACTTGTACAACTGAACTGGGATGCATAATGGAGCCCTGTTAGTAACCTTTTAATTTGTCCTTTGTATAAAAACTGGTATGAAGGAAGTCATAAGGTCCTGTGATGTCTTTAATTTAAGATGTCTCTTAGATTCTTTAAATTAATCTGAACACACCTGACTTAAAAATACAGGCAGGTTTGATCAATTTGACCTTACTCACTGACATTGAGTAAGTGTTGATCTTTGTACAAACTGTAGATTTTCTCATAATGCTCTTAATTTTCTTAGGTTGCAGTGCTCTGATATTGTGTACAACTAATCCACTGGGCATTTAAAAGTTGCTTTAATGGCTGAACGACAAATAGGCTCCTGTGAGTGGATCATTTAAATTATTGTAGTTACAAGCAATGTTTTCAGTGGGGGATGAAATCTGTCAGTCTGCCTCCCATTTTTCTTTCCTTTCCTGTCTCACATAAACACACAGTGAGGTATGGCTAACAAAGACTTGACTAAAAGATTAACGTTTTCTAAGGCTTGGAATTTGGACCAAATAAATCACGGATTAATTTAAATTCAGATGTTCAAAAAGGCTGGTTAAACTGTTAGAAAAGGCTGTGGCATTCATCAGTGTTCATCTGAAATACAAAGGTGGATACACACACAAAAATATTCTACACAGATTCTGTAATAACTTTTGATATTGAAGGAGAGTGGCCTTGAAACTCAAGAAAATAACGGCGATCTTGTAATAGAAACTGATGACAGTTTCACCTGTATTAGAGTAGTTAGACAGCCAAGATGTGATTAAGATTTTTTTTAAAGATGGCAACAATATAGTGTTGCCACTGCTTATTAGCTACCTCCTGTATGTTTCATGTCTTTTCATTTACCTCAACTCAATTTGACTGTATGCATCAGAACTTGCCTCATTAGAAATGATCCCTGTGCATCATCTAAAACTAGTTCTCGTGTTGCTTATACGAACACGCTCATGTTATTGAGCCTGTGTCTTTTTCTCTGTAGTCGTTCCTACCATCTGTTAGCTGTCCACCCTCATTAATGTGCCTCTCTCCTCTATTTGTTGAATAGCAAGTGGCTCCACTAATAAAGAACTCCCACTTTATTTTCAAGCCTGTAATTACTGATCTAATTTTGCCTAATAATTGCTTCATGGCAATCACATGTATAGTTACTTGTACCCTTGTACCCTCCTAGTGTGTGTTCTTTCTCATAGTGGAGCCCGTTGACAACCAGAGGAATAATTCACTCACACAAGCCACTTTCATCAGCCTGCTTGTCTTTTGTGCCATCGCCTGCTGCCACATCAAAGCTGCAGCGGTGTTCCTCTCAGCTGGAGATATGAATACATGCATTAATGTGTGTGTGTGTGTGTGTGTGTGCGTGTGCGTGTGTGTGTGTGTTTATTTCTTCAAAAAGGTGCATGTGCATGCAAATATGTGGGGAAAGTGCATAGAGAGATTTCATTCAGATTTAGCTTACACAACACATGGATTGGTTGTGTAGTCAACACTTTTGCGTAGACTCTGTGTGCGTGTGTGTGTGTATGTGTACACCATAGTACAGTGGTTGCAAATTATTTGGTACTCTCCCTCTAAACGGAGTGTACACTCAGGCTTGCCGTGTGTAGTGCTCAAGGGCATTTGTTTGTGCATGCCTGTGTATGTATGTGTATGGGCTATGATATATTGCTCATCCAAGCGGCGGCAGTACTGTGAAATGCAGTGAGATTAGAAGAGAACCCATTCCTTTGTTAATTTAAATGGGTTCATGCATCATGCTTTGCGGGAGCCTGCCGATCAGAGCATTAAGGAATGGCGAACACTGCCCAGAGGTGTTTTTAATAGCACAGCAGGGCTTCAGATGTAAAAAGGTGTAATTCCCTGCATTAGAATAAATACCCCGGTGTGCACCTCAGCTTTGTGATATTTGTACACATAGAGGTATTGGTGTTATTGTCTTTGTTGATATCATTGGGTGTCACTGGGCATGTTTTAAACTGTAGGACTTTCATTTTTACTCTTTATATTTTCTGATAGTATCTATGCGTGTGAGTTTAACAATCCTTCGTATTCAAGATATCACTCGTAAGAAATGGGCCTGTATACACTGATAATTACAACCATTATAAATGTTTAACATTATGCACTTTATTTTTGAATGAAAAACATTTCCTCAATGTATTTTTTTTTTTGTAAAGGAAAAGAAAACTCATATTTACACTTTTACTAAAATAACCCTTCAGGTCAAAATCATGACTCTCTCACCAGCTCAAGACAGCAAAATCCAAACTTGAAAGCACACTACAAGTACACGGAGCCGTATGATTGCTAAGAGGGAAAAAGCGAGTGTCTGTCCTGTCCTGAGAGAGAAAACATGATTTTAATACATGATTAACAACCATCAGACATACAGCCTTCATCTGAATCACTCTACATAGGTTTGAACATTTTAACCACCCCCACATATTTATTCAGGTGTACCCTAAAGTATGTCTACAGATTTGTCTTATTTTATATTATGCTGTAAGTAAAGCCGAGCCACATTACCACCATTGTTGTTTCCTTAGCTCTTACTCAAGAAAGACATTTTTCTTGCCTTCCTTTCACGATAGCCAACCTCAGAAAACATTCGGTGTGTTGATGTGTAGCTCCATAAATGTTTGCGATGCAGGTACCGAAGGGTGAAAAGCATTTCAAGGATCTATTAAGGAGCATTATAGCGAAATATTTCAATAGTCATTCAGTTAACAACACATTGCTGTGCCTTTTACACTCAGTGTAATGTATGCTGCTGTAAACCATCCTTATTTTCAAGGGCATTGAAGTCATTTTAGTTAGGTAGTAAGTGTAAGTAGTTCAGCGTCAGTGCGGTGCGTCATCATCCAGGAGGATACATTTTCCTTGTTGTCTCAATTGTCTTATTCTCTTCACAGGATCCTCCAGTTCTTCCAGTCAGCCAGTTCAGTGAAAAGTTTGTTCACTTTATCACTCAGTGGTGAGTCACTTACTGTTGTTCTTCATATGAATTGATGTAAGAATTAAGAAACGCTTAATTGATTTTAATTATAACCTCAGAGTTGAACATAATTTTGTTTGTTTGCTCTTGACCTTGTGGTGCATTTGTTGGCGATTCTAGTTTGTCAAATATTTTCAGAGTCAACCATCAGAGCCTGATTGAACATTTAAAAAGACCACAAGCTACACTGGACTTAGATGAACCAAATTATCATAATGAAATGGCAAACAATGGGATTAAAGTGCATTTGCTTGTGTATTTTGATGCGTTGTGGTGTAAATGGCTTTTTTCTAAGGAATGGTTGATTTGTCTAATGCAGTTGGACAAAGCCAAAGTTTACCCTGCCTTTGCTTCTGATTCATTAGCCTCTTGAAGCTCTTACAGTTAGGCAAACATAAACATACACTCCTAAACCACATGAAGGTAGTTTGTGTGTGCGTGCAGCACTCACTAGCCTGCTTTACCAGCTGTTGCCCCCCCCCCCACCTCCTTTATTTACTCAAACAAGGCACCTCTCTCTCTCAGGACATACTGAGGTAATGATGTCCTGACCTGCTTTGTTGCAGCACTGGCACTATCTTCTCCCAGGCTAGTTTTGAAGGCCGATTCATTGTGATAAATAAACAAATGACATGACTAACTTCAGACAAGACCCTGCCCTAATTCCTCTGAGTCCCCAATATGGGTCATTTTGACAGATTGTTTATGTCTACATACCATGGAGGACAGCTACATAAATCCACTCAACCAATGTTGATACTCTGATTTAAAAGGAATGTTATTGAAATAAGAAATATTAATTAAATCACTATTTGAAATAGATGTGCTGTTTTGTTTGATGGAAGCGTTGATTGTCTATGAAGACCTCCGTTTTCATTGCAGTGGCATGAAAGTTCATGTTCTAAGTCTCCTTTTAAATATTCATTTTTAATTGAAAATGAAGTCATTCAAATTGAAGTTAGAACAAAACAAATCTTGCACACTCATAAACAGATTGGAAAGAGTCTGGGTAATGACTTTTTTTTTCTTTCTTTTTTTTTCAGTATGCGGCGGCAACCGAAAGAGCGGCCTGCACCCAATAACCTCATGGTAAGTTAAACCTCCCATTAACCAGCTCCAAGGACTTAAACGTTTAGAATAACTTCACACAGAGGATAATCATACTCGTGCATTACAATCAAAATTCAATTAACATTATTTTATGATCTCCGTAGGTTTTGAAGTATACAATACAATATATATAATGTTTGGGGTCAAGGACCCTTGAAGTTTGTACTGCTGCGTGGGAACAACAGTAATGAACTTTATGCTACTAATGAAAGGTGTCAAACAGTTCAGAAAGAAGACCTTGAGTCAGAAATGAAACATACTTCAGTGATAATTTGTTCAATTCACTGCAATGCAGCCAGCAAAAATGCATCACGCCTAGCTGTTGTACAAGAGACTAAGAATTCTATTTGACAAAAAAATTAAGTTTTATAGCCTAATGGAATTTTAAGTGAGGGACAAAAAGAAATTATTTAAAGTGCTTGTGTGTGCTCGTCTGTATTTGTGCATGGTATGTGAATAATGTGTGACCAATACCATGTAGACTCTTTAATTTCACTTCTCCTTGTACTCAAATTAATTAATTTCATTAAAATGCTCAAAGTTTGCTCCACAAGTGACCTCAAAACTAATCTGCAACTAAGTGACAGGGAGAGAGCTTTGCTGTTTTAATTCTGAAATGTACATCACAGGGTCCTTTTACTATTTGTTATGAATCCTCTTTTATTGTTAACTCTTATTTTTCATTGTATAAGAAACATCGCCCAAGTAAGGCTGGGAATCTTTGGGTGTCTCACGATTCGATTCAAAACGATTCTGCATTGGTGGCGCAGTGGTTAGTGCGCGCGTCTCATGTATGGAGGCTGTAGTCCTCAACGCGGTTCAAATCCAACCTGTGGCTCCTTTCCCGCATGTCAATCCCCACTCTCTCTCCCTGATTTCCTTCTCTATCCATTGTCCTATCTCTCCAATAAAGGCCCAAAAAGCCCAAAAATAAATCTTAAAAAAAAAAGAATTCTAGATTCATGATTCATTCAACCACTTTAGATCATGTTAGACGCCAAGTTGATGAAGATAAACGTTGACTTTTCCCACAACGAAGACATTTAAAATGCCAAAGTGTGTTTGTGACAGAGAGGTTATTTTAGATAAAAAGCAGGACTTAACTATTTACATTAGTAAATTCAAAACTTACCTGCCTCCCCCCCTAATGTAGACGATGATTTGATCTGTTCTAGGCTGCATTAGCACGCATGGCCCCAGCAGTTTGCACAAACTGCCTTTTAAGAGTTGCAACACGCTCCGGTTTCTGTCAGGACCAAGGACAGCGACAGTGAGGTCCCCAGGGAGAGGAGGGGTGAAGGCTCGTGTTGTGGGGACGGAGGGCTGGAGGGTGTAAATGCAGAGCTGCTAACAGATTGTATGTTCTCAGTCTCACACCAGAAAGGAGGAGTAAAGAGAAATGTTGTCTAGACACTCACTGGGAATTTGTGCCTCCAGACAAAAGTGTTTCTCTTGAGGTAGAGACCATGCGTTGAAGAGTTCTGGGACATTTGGCTTGTTGTATCGGTGATGTGCTGCTTTGAACAAAACTTACATTTCTTGTGTTCAGGGTTACATATGACTCCAATTATTTATACTTCCATGTCTTCGTCTGACTAATTTTTCTAGTGCTTTGAAAAATATTTTCTCTTCTTTTTTGTATTTTAGCCAGGTCTACTTTTCCTCAGGTTGTTGGGGAGAATATGAATACTCTCCAAGAATGATTTCTATTTTCAATAAGGTGTTGCTGTTTCTAGTCAAAAGTTTGATTTAACCATAGACCTTAAAGTCTCAGTGACGTCACCCATTGGTTTCTGAAGAGGAATTTTAAAGGCTGAATGGTGACCGTCACCATACTGGAAATGCTGACTTTAACTTTCAGTCGATCTAATAATAGAAAAAGGGGTGAAGTTTAGGCAGGTCGTCAGCATCCCTGCGAACGGCTACCATGTCTACCTCCCAGTAAAATCAGCTGCACCCCTGATTATACAATTATATGCTAAACTTCTCTGCATATTATAATCCAAATGGATGAGTAATAAACAATAACCACCATACAGTTTTTACAAGTTAAGAAATGAGCTACAGAGACCAAAAACGTTTTTATTTAACCAGGCTGTACACGTGTTTATTTCTGCAGTTAAAACAGTCCTATAATATGGGACGTAATGGTTCCCTTTTGGAACCAGCCCCAAGTGGACACTTGAGGAACTGCAGTTTTTTTCACTTCTGCATCGCCTTAATTTTTCAACACTGGAGGTTACAGTTTGGTTATAACACAACTAATGCAAGGTCAATGATTACAATGCTAAAATAAGACATGACAAGCCTCTCTATTCATGCTAAACAGTTCTGATTACTGTCGTTAAAGGATTTGGATCATATTTTAAAAAGTCAGTGTATCAGTGGGCTGGTGCTTTTAGTTATATTTACTCAAACTGTTCCTATAAATCTTTCCCTTCTCTAAGCTTCCTCCACATTCCTACTTTGACCCACTTCCTTCACATTCATCATGATGTGCTATTTTCCAAATGTCCGCAGTTCTCCCCTTTTTTTTCTTCTCTCACTTTTTTCTACATCTGTCTTATTTTTTCTTTACCTATATTGTCCTGTAGGACTTTCATTTCTTCCTCTGCCTCGATGAACTGAGATGTAAGGTCATGGATGCCTGCCTTTGTGGCTCCCGCCTGCTGATT
Source organism: Tautogolabrus adspersus (assembly GCA_020745685.1). NCBI lineage: Eukaryota > Metazoa > Chordata > Actinopteri > Labriformes > Labridae > Tautogolabrus > Tautogolabrus adspersus. The sequence goes on from CM036535.1 coordinate 27,455,242, forward strand.
GTCTTTCTCTCCTTTTTCTCATTCCCTCTTTCTCCTCACTTCTCGCTCTACCTCCTTGTTCCCACAGCCTCCTGAGTACATTAAAACTCTTTACCTATTCTATCTGTATGTTAATGCACCAACCCACAGCTCCCCTGTTCTCCTCTCTCTCTCTCTCTCTCTCTGCTGTACAGAAAAAGTGCCACCATTTGCTTCAGTTTTTTTTTTTTTTCTCTACAACTCATTTCTACTGGAAGATAATGCGGGGAATCACATAATAGTGCAGACACTGAGCAAATAATGTTGTTTTATGACCATTCATTCTCACCTAGTCGCTCTAGTTTGATCATCAGGTTTCAGCATGTGGTTTCTCTAATCACTGGTATAACTTCTCCTGACGTTATTTTCTCTGGGATTTTATCCTATTAGAGGTTTTTAAAGGGCTGCTGTTTGATTGCATCCCTGCTCTTGATGGGTTCTGTCCCTGAAGCTTTACACAGTGTGCTATAACTACTTGTTCTGGGTGTTTGACTCATTGTATTAATATTTTATCCTATTCTGTCCAACTTTTGAAACAATTCTCCTGACTAATGTCTCCGTGAATAGTTCAAACCTGTAAAGTAGAAGTCTTAATGATCAACCTAAAAGACCCAGGAAATGTGTTTTTGAAATCCAATTGAATCTTTCAAATACATATAAACTGGATTCATTTTTTATACACAACACAAGTTGTTTTTACATTTAGTGTCCAACTAACAAAGATATTTTTGTGGCTTGACAAACTTGTTGAAAGCGTATCCTTTTATATAAAAACAAATCCGCAAATATGTATGTTTTATTTTGATTGTTTTTTTTTACAGCCATATTCACCGCCTGCTGTTCTTGTCTTTACTGCCTTTTTTGCAACTGTATGTGGAATAAGCATAGGCATGTGTACACACTGACTTGCGTTTGTGCACATTACACAACTGTGAATACAACTGTATAAAACTCAACTGGCTTCTTCAGTCTTAAACTGAAGCCAAACACAATGAAACAAACAAAAATACACTCTTGCACTAATTCATTTCCCACCACACTGTACAACACTAACAGTATTACTGGTACGTAATCGTAACAGTAACGTTTACAGTAAGTGACTATCTGAGTAAGTAAGCATTTTCTAAATTCAGACTCTGCATTAAAATATGTTTAGCTGTTAAAGTTGCCCACTGCTGTACTCTCCCTGTGGGGTTATAGTGATGTAAATTATGTAAGAAGTAAATCACTGGTTCGTATTTTGATACCTCACCAAAAAGCTGAAACAACCATGGAATCCTTGAGTTAATCTGAGCCCAGATGGTTTACACTGTGACTCGTGATGAGATGATGAGCCATCAGAGAGGAGGCTGAGTGTGTTTTTCTCCTCCTTATACTATGCATCTTTCATTGTGGACACCCTATCCTGTCATCATTAGCTAAAGACGTCGGTCAGTTGAGGAGATGGTCAATTGGCTGGTTCCCAGGCTGTTGGTTGCAGGTTCTTAGTGACAACCTGTCCTGTCTGAGGTTTCTTGATTTTTAATCTTTCACCTGCCCTTCTCTCTGAACAACAGCCCGTCTGTTTGCTACAACTATTGACCCATTTATCACGCTTCAGGGCAAGAAAGACAGAACATGTAGCAGACTTTACATTTAATTGTATAACGCCTAGTAACATTTGGTTTAAAAGCAAATGGTTCAACGTTAATAGGTGTGTCTATGTGCTTTTAATTTGGCATGTATTAAATGTGTGTATGGGAGAGAAAAAAGACCAAACCGATGATTCCCCCCCCCCCCCCTTCCCCTTTTATTCTTTGATTGTGATTTGATGGACATTTCATTTCTCCCTCCCCCTCTCCCTCATCACCCCTCATTCCCCAGCCAGCAGCCTTCACACAGCCTTTTAGCACCCTTGTCAATGCAGCCCTCCTATTCTGCTTTTCTATTCATAGGCGCACACACAAATTTTTGTTCCCCCATTACCACCCCAGAGACACCAGATGAGCCCCTCGGTTCCACAAAAGACCCTCCCCTGCCTCTGACTGTCCTCAAATCTAGCTTTGAGACACACCAACACACACACATGGAAGATAAGAAGCATCAAGTTTTTGCCTCTAATATCCCCAGTATCAAATTACCCTTTAAGTTTTTAATTAACCAAGCAAGTCTCTGACATGTTAAAATTGATCCACTCTCTATATTTAGTAGAAAACCACATGGATAAACAAACCACACTGACAACATTTGATCAAACTCTAAATTAAGTTACATTTCAAATACGTTTCTGTTTTCCCTGAATGGCTGTTTGTTGCTTTTGTTCTTTGATTTGAACCATCAGACTGCTGAGAAAGCTAATCAAGACACAGGGATGTTTTTCACTTACGTACTGACATCATGACAACCCGTTTTTGAGACAAACATTTACAAGATGAGGCATGCAGTAGCCTTGAGGTCACAGGATGTCCAAATATTTTCTGGACATTAACAGAATAGTTAAGTTCACACTTGATGTTTGTCTGCAAGAAGAAGCTGAGAACCCAGTTGGCATTACAATACAAGAGTAAAATAGTTTTTTAGTCCTTGCGATTGAGTACCATTTGTATTCCTAAAAACTTCAGGCAAAGTATTGAACCATGACAGAAAGAAGCCACATTTGGGATTTAACATCACTCACCTGCGCAAAATCTGTGCAGGTGGTGTTTTTGAACGCACACATTCAGACTCTTAAAGAAGATATTGTAAGCATAAAAATGTTATTTATTGCCTCACAGGCTTCACAGATCAGCTGAGGTCCACCTTTAATAACAGCCTCTGATTAACATTGAGTGATTTTTTCTGCCACCTTTCCAGCCGCCCAAGTTTTTGTCCCTAACACTGATAAATCACTCTGTGTGTTGTGAATTGGATTTTTTTTTGCGATCAGTATCTTATATAGAAATTGGCCAAATTTGCCTCAAATGCATATAAATACTGTATGTCACTAGAGCTCCACTACTCTAAATTGCTTGATAGCGCATTTTCAGGTGCACTTCACCTTTTGCAGGTGCTTTGAGGGGTAGACAATTTCTTTCTGTCTCATTTGGGCAGGTTTAGCAGCCTCAAAAGCTCCACAGTTCTTTCATGATTCGCCGCTCCGGGTTCTCCTGATGGTTCTACAAAGTTGAAGTCACTTATACCTTCATTCCACTTTATGAGCTTTCTTTTTAGGTAATGCTTTATGTGCATTTGTCCTGCATGGGTTATTTTGTATCCTGTTCTTCAAACTTCAAGGAAGTTTAAGTGTCCAAGAAAAAGGTGTTTTAATGTTTACATCTCTACATGTGCAAAAAGGATTTTCACATGCTTCGCTTGCGTACTACTGCCCCTCTTTGGGCTTTTTGTATCTTGTCAGAGTTGTTCTAAATCACTGATGTCTCCTCCTCCCTGAACTTTTCTGTCAGCACCTTCACTGCCAAAATGTTTTCACATTTCCCCCTGGGGTCTTCCCTGACATAAAATCCATTCGCACATTCTGGGACAGCCGTGTGGTTCTGCTACAGGACTCTTCAGTCACGTCATTTTGAATGAAAGCCAGAGTCAAAATTACATGTATCTCCTGAAACACATATTGCCATCATTTTCTTCCTACTATCAAACTTCTTCCCCTCTACATGAAGATTTGTGAGAGTAAGCAGCAAGTTCACCTTGTTCCATACCCCTTGGTTTTTTTAGTAAAAACAAAACCTAATATTTACCATAAGAAGCAGAATCTAACACTAGGATTAACTATCTGATAATCCAGCCAATTAATAAGTAAAAGTCAAACATTGTTTAGCTTTGCTACCTTAACATTTATTAAGTTTTTGCTACACTCCAGCTTCAACCTTTTGACCAACTATGGTCACTCCTTACTCTGAAATACCATCATGGTGACAATCACAGGTCTGTATCAAGGCTTTAAAATGGCTGTCTACTAACCAAGAGGCAAAGCGTTAGACCTCTTCTGCACATAAATTCATAACAAGATACCTGACAAATGTCAGGGAGCAGATGGTTACACCTCAGGGATTATTCTCTGCATTAAAACGATCTCTGGTACTTGTACTCCTCATTTTTAATGCGCTTCTGCACTTCTCAATTTAACTGTTTACTCTCGCCAAAGATCAATCCGTTTGTGTCAGTCAGCATGGTTTTTGTTTAGTTTTTGTGATGTACATCTTGAACATTTGATGTGGCCATTTCGAAATTTCCATTTAGAATTGAATCTGTTCCTACAATGACGCATTATTCATCCTGGTAATATTGTTTAGCTCCCTTTTTTTCTGTCGTTCTCTTTGGGTGACTAACATTTAGCATTGAGGCATGACGATATGTTAGATATCCAGATGCTTGGATCACTAAGTTTTAGTGGAAGAAGCATTTTAACACCTCCAAACAAAGTTACCTTACATCATCTTTGCACTTACATCAACCAAAGTTCTCACACATATTGTTGTTTTAGACTGACACCAACCAAAGCCAGACAGCTTCTAAATGGGTCAAGTGAAATGAATGCCAATCCGTAAAGACCTTGTTATTCTATCTACCTCTTCAACCTTCTTTCTGTTCTCTAACACACACAGCCACTCACCAGACAACTCACGTTTTTTTCCAACACTTCTCTAATGAGGTGGTGACCACTCTCTTGTCATAATTGCCTCAAACTCAGTTTAATTTCTTCTGAGCGTATTAATCATACATTGAGTTATTTAAAATCGCATAAATTAATCTAAGATTAAACAGAGCCTTCAAAGGCTTCAAACAATTAAAGAGTAAGGTAGTATTTCCCCTGGGTTTAGGCCGCTTCTATTTGAGCAGAGCAGTTGCAGGTGATTATCCCGTTTTGATGTGGCCTGACGGTGATTAATGTAACTTTTAAATGAGTCGTCGCCCCCTCCCCCAAAAAGCTCTCCTCTGTCCATGCACAGCTACAACAGCGAGTCAGAACACCGTCAACGACCCAGCCAAGGAGCGCTTATTCACTCTGTAGCTGTGACTCTTACCTTACAGGTTTGATCCTTTTTCAAGCTTCAAGTTAATTAATTGCTTAAATTAGTATGTGACTTTGAACGATGCATTACAAATATACTCAGTAACTGGCTGTTTGTGTTCGCACCTGTTTGTGTCTGCATCAGGTGAAAACTCTTGAAGCAGAATATATTTAATGGGATGGTGAGTGTGGAGGTAACAGTTTGAATCAAAGGGGGTCTTGTATATTTGGTGGTAAGCTTGGTACATGTGGGTCCTAGTTAAACTGATACCTGGAATTCAGTTACAGTACCAAAAGGTTCCTTTATTAGTAGTTGTCTTTCTAATAAGAGAAATATCATTTCAAAAAGCCTGTTTAAATTTAGTTTATGCATAAAATGTTAAATTCATTTAAACACCTTCCTCTTCTTGAGACTGTAGAGATGACACAGTCTTGTTAAATCTCTATATTAAAAGGCACTGACATTTTGCTAAGATTGATGAAATGTGAATCTGTTCTTGGTGGTACTCATGTAATTTAAGTTGATAGCCTCAAAGTGCCAAGTTTAGTACCACCCCTTGTTGAATGGTGGGGTTACCACAAAATAACAGTAATTGCTCTTTCTTGTATATTAAAAAAATATTCTCACTTGTGTTCTACACTTCAGAGGCAGAGCATTGTGACTCTAGAAACCACTGAACTGTGGCACTATGTGATGGTGACATCAATCTTTGGTTGAATATTTCCACTTTAAGACATGTGACCTCTGACACAGAATAAAAGGGACAGTTTGCTGTACTTTATTGGTCAAAAAGCTAAAAGGGCACGAGAGGACTGGTTCCTTTTCCTTTCCATTCAGAATACAAATGTTGAAATCTCCTGAAATGACACTAGCTGATAAGTGTACTGTAGCGCTGGTTAGGCTCGGTTGGTGTAGTGAGCGCCCCATGAACAGAGGTTATTGTCCACATCACTGATCCTGACGCTACAGTATTTGGTACATGTCATCCCCCACTCTCTCTCCCCACATTTACTGTCTATCTTCAGCTGTCCATCCAGAAAAAACAAGCAAAGTCCCCCAATTCGAACATTAAGTTTACTGTAACTTAGTCTATCTAATACAGTAGAGCTTTCACACTTGCAGAAAACTCCTGAAAAACTTCTGCTATTTCCAGGAGGAGCTGTATGTGTGAACACAAACAGCCAAATTCTTAACTTGGACTTTACCCGGAGTTTTCTCCTGCCAGCACCCTAGTATTTTATTTGCAGCAAGTCCGAGTGGGCTGATGTGAGGACGCAGACGAATATTATCCGGAGAATTCACCTCAAGTCAGTTGGAGAGGCCGGTTGACATTTCTACACTGTGACTGGAGTTAGAGCATAGACTGTTTGCACGCGACCGATACGAACTCTGTGCACGTACTTAAACGGCTGCATTTTGTTTTCTGTTCATCAGTTTGTTGTTCTCCGCTCTTTTGTTGATGTATGATTCCGTTGAACTCCACATATCGCACTCTTATACTTCCTCCGCTACTTCCGTGTAATGTTTTACGTCACATCTTACCTCAGGAGAGCCCCCCCCTCCCCTCCTGATTGACAGGGGTAGTCTCCCACTGTGAAGTGCATATGTGAACACACAGGACAGGAGAATATCTGGAGCAGTCCTCCTGAAATTATCCAGATATTTTCAGGAGTGTATATCTGAAAACGGCTTCATATGTTTTTCCATTACTCTACCGTTTCTTCCTTTTTCTCTCACTCTTTTTGACCCCTAATTAACATGCAGAGTCAGTTCATGACTGAAAAATGGTTTGGGACAAATCATTTCATATTTCCTGTTTTGCCTGAGTTAATCATAGTTTCTGCAGTGTCTAGGTTTGTGTGCATGTATGGTGTATGTGTGAGTGAAGTGACAAGTCACACACCTTCATCTAGGTCAAATTCCTGCAGATGTCTCTGACCTGTCAGGGTTAATTTCTGGAGCAGAGGTGGAGGGCTGGATTTTAAAAACATCACCCTAGACTTCCTCTTTTATTTCTGTATCACTCCCTCTCTACTGAGGCAAAGAAAAATGATTGATGAGATGGATGTCCAGCACATTGGAGCGCCCAGGAGCGTCCACTCCACCCGTCACATACTGACACACACACACACACACACACACACACACACACACACACTCACACTCACACTCACACTCACACTCACACTCACACTGATATGAGAGTAATTAACCTCAGACTGTGTTAACCCCAGATGCCCATTAGAAGGACAACAGGATTGATGGGGTTCCCCCCAGTCCTTCACAATCTCTACAGTTTGTGCAGGATTAAGGCATGCAGGAATGTGTGACTTTAGCATATGAATCTGCACCCACATGTGTAACGTAATGTTCACAGTCATAAGTATCAGTCCTGAGTAAAGACAGTCTAAAAGAAAGCACAACAATAGATTTAAGTAGTTGTAATAAAGAAATGGTTTTACTATAACAAATGACGTCATTCACCCTTTATGTGACTTTAATCTCCTTTTTCATACATCATCTTCACTTTAATATATATCTCAGTGTAACCACAAATAGACAAGTAGGCTCCCAGGAGGAACAAAGTGGACCATCACCACCAGTCTGTCCTACTTTGTTCCTAATCTTACATCCTTGCACCAGTTTGGATGTTGCTGGGGGATATTTAATGTCCTGCCACCCCAGAAAAAAACAGCTGACATCAACAAGACTTACTTTAGAATCAATAAGTGTCAAAGTAGAAATGTTTGTCTCTTCATATTATCTTTCAGCCCTTTCCTAATGATTTGACTAATGTTAGTGAAACATTTGCTGTGCGCCCTTGTTCTAGTGTTAAAGATTATTTTGTGATCTAAGCTTAACGAATGTTTAAAGAAATCTGAAAATGAAAATGTAAATGGTTCAATATCTGATAAACATTTATTAGAAAGATGATCACTGAGTGACATTTTACTGTTGAAAATAAACGTAATATAGTTCTCTAATGGACTTTTAGTAACAGTGGCATCGTTTCAGAATAACTTTAAACTGTTCTAAGTTTTATTTCTAAAATAGAACTAGACCAATCCAGCACCTAATGTTGTATTTAGAGAGATAATAAGTAACCTGTGAGCTTTGTGGAGTGTCCTGTGGCCAATCAAGCTGTCAATTTCCTCATAAATTGTTGGCTTAAAAGTAAGTCTGAGAAAAATATGTGATGTGATTGTGTGATTGTGTGATGACGATAAGAAGTGCGATAAATAGACAAAAAGTAAAGAGTGCAAATTAGCAACAACTCAAACTTTCTTTGTCTGTCTGCATTTCTTCATGTTTTAAACAATAATTGTGTTTGGGACAAAGACTTTTTTTTTATTTAATTGATCGCCATTAATCTGAGAGTAGCTGAAAGCTTGAACTTAAACTTCATCTGACTGCATCAAAATGGTCTAAAGGCCCGGCCATTATACTTCGGCCTCCATCCAACTGTAAACATGGCAAGCAAACAAGCATTGCTTGATTAAATCAGATTAGGTTTCTTATTGTATAAATTATTTAGCCATGTGTTTATTATCGATGATGTGAGGTTGTGATTGTGTCGCCGTACTGAAATGAAAGGTTTTTTTTTTTCCTATAACATCTCTGATCAATCTGTTTAGTTATTTCTATACACAACACAACGTTCACGGTATGTTCGCTCTGATAATTTCATATCAACATTGCCTCTTAATACAATTGTTTGGATGTTAATGAGACCCCAATTAGAAAAGATAACTCCAAATTCACCAAATTAGTTTTCGATTGTCTACAAATTCTTCTTCTGTCTGCTGTGATATAAAACTCCACAGAAACACGGCTTCCAGCCATCTGACTGTGTTTTTTCTTTCCTCTTTACTTTCCATTCATAAAAGAACTGCTCAGAAAATCAAAGCCTTCTTTTCTTTTTAACAAAACTGTGAAGGACAGTCATCTTTTTCAATTAACTTTGGTGAGGTTTTAATTGTTAAACAGATCAGGGTAAAATGTGTTCTTCATCTCTTAGCTGTCAATAGATCCCCACAGAGAGAGCCTAAAATCTCAGGTTGTGCTTGTGCAGAGGTCGATCAAAGCGTGCACTGTGAGTTAACAAAATGTACCAGATTAAAAATGTCTGTGTCTGCTTAGGTCAAGTTAGAACTGGACTTCTATAAACGGGGACGGTCTGTTGTTGTTAAGGACAGATATCATTGAAATCAGTGTTGACAAGTTCATTTAAACTGACCGACCACAGCCTTGATTGGCTAATTGGACATCTAGACACCGCAAATAAAACTCATGGTCACTGTGTTGAAGTGTCTCATTTACAACATCCCCCCTTTAACCTCTGACCCTGCTGTGACCTCTCTGACCTCTGGCTCTCGTCCCCACAGATGAGGCTGGTGATTGGGACTGTTGTCATTGAGATATCACATGTGACATCTTGGTTTCAGTCGAGCAGCGGTAACAATTAAGACTGACAGCATTTAGCAGATTTAAAGAGCTTCCAATCAACAAAGAGCGGTCGAACGTTTGTTTGTTTCAGCTTTATTGGAGCTGTTGATGAAAATCTATCAGGACATTTCTTTGTAAAAAAAAAATCAAAAAAGAAAAATTCAAATCCATGTGAGAGCGTTGCTGAAGTCATTTCTAATAGTTGACAGAGATGGTTTGCGTTCCTGCGGCCTTTTATTACAAGCTGATTTTACAACCTGTGATGATTAATGTCCGTCATAAAAGACATGACTTTAAAATGCCTTGATGAGCCATCACAGAAATGTTTTGCATTTAAAACCAAATCTGTCGGACATAAATATTTAAGAGGCTTTAACGATGCTCCTCTTTTTGTTTATTTCTATTTTATTATTATTTCTGGATTCCTGATTAAGAATAATTCTGCAAGTCAAACTAAAGCATGGCTTCACATAAACATGTAATTATGTTTGTGGCTCCAATCTGTCGGATAATAAAAAATAATATTTCCTAATTGGTATAAACATTTTTGGTTTGCTGTGAGGGTGTCATTTTTTCTGTTGTCATGGAGAAGTTAGGTGCTTGTGTTTGTGAATGCTCGTTCTTCTGAAGGTCATATGTTTGTGTAGAGATGGTGAAGAAGCTGTGGAGGACCCTGATTAAGGACACAAGCCATATTTGAAGTAGTGAAGGCACATGTGGGTTTTAAGTTCAAATGTTTTTATCAAAATGTTGAATTGTAAAGTAGACAAAGAAGATGTTTGAAGAAGCATTTTAGAAATTAAAGATTTTTTTCCTCTACAATTTGAGATGCATCTGATGACTAGATTTAAAAAAAAGAAAAGAATTGTCCTTTGTTTGTGACTGCTAATTTGGCTTCTCAGTGCTGTCCAAACTTAAAGCTATTGTCTGATGTTAACTCTTTATATTAAGGTACACATTTTTTAACATTCTCTCATTGCATATAAATAAGCAATTAAGTATCATAATGGTGATTTCTTAGCTATCACAAAGCATTCAATACCTTATTCGGAGTTGAAAGTACTTGAAAGGTTTTTGAGCAACAATACTGAGCTCCATAATAACATAACAAAGAAATTCATCCCATCATTACCAGTATCGCCAGTTAAAAACAACATTGTATCAACTTGTTTTGCTGCACTATGAACTCAAGTTTACAATGCAATAAGCTTTTTTAATAGAAATAATTGACACGTCTTTCTCATTTTCTTCCTCTTTGTAGGATCATTACTTCATCGCACAGTATAATGATGGAAACGCAGAGGTGGTGTCCATGTGGGTCTGTCGCTGTCTGGAGGAGAGACGAGCGCAGCAGGCTCAAGGATGCGTCTGACGTCCTCTTGCCGCCTGCCCATGATGGACCAGGATGTTTGATCCCAAACCTTAAAACACTTACCAAAGGCTTCAGGGTCAAGTACGTCCATATGACACCGTACAAGTGGATGAGATGTTGAATACTTTGTGTGAGTTAATATCACATGAAGTATTTATATTTGACATTGAGGAGCTCACTTCTTTTGAACTCTGCATCCAGAAAGAGCAGAGAGATCAGCACTTTCTTCAGCACGTGATCTCCATTCAGCAGCTTCGTTTACACAGTTCTCGTGAGTATAAAGAATGAAGATGTATGTTCGGATGAACTGACAAAAACAGTCCTGATTTAATGGGACAAAGCGTAAGACTGCAGTACCCCTGCAGACTTTTTCTCTGTTTCTAGGATGGTATCTCAAATACCAGCTCGTGCTTTACTGTAGACAGCCGTCTACTGAATGTTAAGGTTTAAGCCTGTGAATAACTTCCCATGTGTGTGCCTGTTTTTGTCCCCAGTGTTGTCATTGATTACCTCAGCAATCATAGGTTGTTCTTAAGATAGGTCCCCCCCTCCCAAAAAAACAATGTGTACATGTACTTCACCCAGTTATTGCCTTGTCCATGTTAGCTTCATACAAAGCTCTTTCTGAGGTGTTTAGTGAACAACAAGCCTGCAGTGTCAGAGTAGAAGGATCAACAACCATCTTTTCTCATCGGTAGGAACCAGGCTCTCCATTTAAAAAAGGTTAAGTTGCACATGTTTTTTTCTGTTTGCACAATCATGCCCGACTCTGAACACCACAACTTCTTAAAAAGCAAACTGTGCTGTAGCATTTCTCCGCTAGCTTTTAGAAGCTAAACTTTTTAATGTAAAGTTGGTATTTTTATCCACTTTCTTACCTGTAGATCGTAACTTTGGAAATACATATATATGTCATGTCCTATATAGAAATATATTTTATTGCATTGCCAAAAGAAATCAGATGATATACAGGACTTGAGAGGGAAAACATATAAGCAGTGCACAGAGAGGATTGAAGATCGGTACATTGAATAATATAGATTTCTTCCCGATGAGGCAAACTTAATGTGTTATGTGACACAAAAAATGAATTGCCACAGATTGTTTGTGCCATTTTTGAAATGTGTGGAGTTTAAGTGCAATTAAATGCCTCAAAGGCGAAGAGACATCAGTGACATGATTTGTATAGTGCAAACACAAATGTTAGAGGAGTGCATCAGCGCTACAGAAAAGGCTTAAAGCATCGTTTTATGATGAGTAGTTCCTACAGGACACCATTAAATTAGCCTTTGTCCTCTTCAGCAATGACAACGTTTCATGTAAGGTTGATATTTGTCACTCAGTGTCCTTTGACTATGAATCACATTAACGCCATCATTTCAATTAGGAAAAAAGTGTTTTCTTTTTTTCATGGCGAGGCCTGCAGAGGATTTCTTTTTCATCGATTTGATTATAAAGCTGATTTTCAGAATAGACTATTCATTAAGCTTTCATGCGTCTTACCTTCCTTCCTGAAAGGAAACAGACAAATTACCATACGCGCAGGGAAACAGTGACCTGGGTCTCAGGTCCATACTGCATATTAATTATAAGCAGGGTTTTTTATCTAGAAAGTTCACTTATGTATGATTTGAAAACTTAACACAATAAGGATGCTAGTAACCAGTTTAAATTTGCTAGATTATTCCCAAAGAATAAAGTCATGTCGGCTGACCCCGTTCTTCAACAAGTCACGGTTTTAAAAGTATTACAGCCAGTTTTATAGTAGCTCTGGAAACACCTTCAAAACAAAAGTCCACTCTTCAAAACAAAAGTCCACTTTGACCAAAAACTAAATCCCAACTTAACAACTTTGTCATCTTTATCAACTTTCTGTGAAAGACTGACGTGTTTGATAAAAGCGAGTGAGCTGCGTGTTTGTTAAATAACAGGCTCATTAGTGAACATTTTCTCTTTGGGCAAACATTTAGCCACTATTGATAATTCTGAATATTTGTGTTTATATAGTAGTTCAGTCAGTGTCGATCTTCACACATATCCTTTCATTTATATAGAGAAATTGTCCAAAGTGGTCACAGGCAGTTTTTTTGGGGTAATAATTCCCTATTAACCTTTCGAGTTCAAGTGTTGTGAGACAAGTTAAGACTTCTCTGCGTCCTCTTGGCTCGGTCTTCATTTCCTTTCAGAGATGGCATCTGTATTGGCTGTGTTTGATAAATGTTAATGCTCATGCACACACCCTGCGGTTGTAAAAGTCGTATCCTGATTTTAAGGCAGAAATTCCTGCAGAAATGTATCCCAGCATTACACTGCAAAGCAATTCAATGACGTGAGATGGACTTATCAATAACAGAGCTTAAAAAAGAGGCAACAACGTGCAATAAAAAAAAACTTTCACAATAAAAGCATTTCCAAGACTTAACCATGTTAGGGTGCAGGTTAGCTGCAAACTTCCTTTACCTATAATATTTAAAGGCATTGTGGTGGTTTGTGATGGTTGTGTCCATACATTTTCCATTAAAGCAGTCTTAAGGAGGGGGTGCTTTTCCCACCAAAACAACATACCCCAGCTTTAAGTACAAAAGTACACATTTATTTATAAAGCACATTTAAAAACAGCAACAGCTGACCAAAGTGCTGTACATGAAACAAGAGAGCAATACAGAATAAAAAGCAAAACAAAAACATTAACAACAAGACTAAAACTCACACATACATGGTTGCCTACACACATGCACACACAGAATACTAACAATATCATTTAGACAGTAATATTATAAGACATTTGATAGAAGTATATCAGAGAGAACTACAAGCAACCTAACTAGGACTCAAAAGCCAACGAGTAAAAGTGTTTTGAGGCGGGACTTAAAAGATTCCACAGAGGGGGCAGACCTGACTGAGGGAGGAAGGCTGTTCCACAAGCGAGGGGCCTTGACTGAAAATGCTCGGTCAACTCGAAGTTTGTAGCGAGAGTGAGGAACAGCTAGGAGGCCCATGTTTGAGGATCTGAGGATGTCTTAATCTTAAACTAACTGCAAAATAGTTTATGATTAAAGTGACATTGTGCAATTTATCAGTAGAGTCTTTAAGAGATCATTGTAGCCTGCACCTCAGTCTGCTGGTATCCGCTCTTTGTTGAAGTGTGATTGGTCAAAGTAGTTCAACAGGTTCAGATGTGCCAGTGAAACTTTTTTACTTTGTCTTTGTTTTTGAAATTTAAATGTCATCCCAAGCTACGTAGATTTTTTTCTCATTTAATCCCTTTGAATATCCAATAATTCATCATTTCTTACCAAACTTTGATTAAACAGAAGAAAACTTAACTGCAAGCTTTTAATGGCTGTAAGGTTTAGCTTTCCACACATTTTCTTTGGTTAATGTAATCCAGCAGAGGTTCCTTTAAGTCACGATTCCCCCCATGTTGACATATTTCATTCGATTTCTGAGGCCACTGCTCGCCTCAGAAGCCTGAAACTTAGAAACAGTTATTTTCTTTGTTTACTGAAAATACTCTGGGAACGATGTCTGTTCAAAATGTCAGAAATATGACTCTGATGATTGGTCAAATCAGAACAAAAACAGTAAGAGTTTGCAGTAACGGAATAACGTCAACGTGGTTTGCCAAAAGTTGCACAATGAATGAAAATGTTCTCTGCAATCTAACATACTGTATATTGTGAAATATAGTCATGTTGCTGTCATTGTGGGTGTTGTTCATTCATCTGTTTGATATCAACCTTACATTAAGTTGGCCTTAAATGTAACTGAAGCTATAAAAAAATAGTTTAAATAAAAATAGCCTGAAGTGAGAATAGTTGGTCATGGCCACTGGCTCCTGATGAACTCTCTTCAAATGTTAACGTGTCCTTGTAACATTAAACCAAAAAAGAGAACAATCTTTCTTAACAAATGAACTGAAATGTCGGACACATCTTTTATGGATGGAAATGAACTCATTGACTGTGATTTTTAACTATGCATCTGCAGAACGAGTGGAAATATCTTTTTCTTTTTCTTTCTTTTTTTACCTTTATTTTGTTACAACAGAGTTGACCTCCTGTGTTTCTTGTCCTGTTTTTTTTGGTCTTTTTTTAATACTAAACCATGAAGCATTAAGTCAGTGATGATGGGACTCTGCAGTTATGTTCGTGCTGTAATATTACTCACTGATTTGGGCCTTTTTCTGTAATTATCTGTGTTGGCACATATTCCAGCCATAATAAAATGTAAGTATTTAAACATAATACGTTGGGTAAGTTTGAGATTTTATTAAAACCAAAGCAATCATGTCGTTACATCTTGAAGTTTATTCAATGACTTTCTCAATCCACATCTTGATTATTTTATTTTGAAAGGGACTTCATCGCTTTCACAAAGACAAACAATAACGTTTGGCTGTTCATCTGCAGAGGAGAGTGCGTACATCATCTCGGTTAGTGAAGAGAAGAAGAAGCCTGAAGGTAAAACTCACAAATCCTGGAAACAATGAATACTTGTGTACATCTAGAAGAGAAAGATATATTACTGTTAATGTGTTAATTGATTAAAAAGCACTCGTTTGAGTCATCAGCTTGAATATCAGGACGTCTTGAGCTCTTGAGAGAAGTGCAACATCCTTCCAAACCTCTTGACCTCCGACTGCACACGGCAAATGATAAACTGGGACATCAAGCTCAAACTAATGCGGTCAAATACGACAAATGTTTTATAGTTGAGGATCATAGTACAGAGTGAAGTTGGGCTGTCGATGCGTTATACAAAATATACAGTTGTGAATATGTAAAACATTAAAAAGCTACCATCTTTAAGTATATTTAAACTCAACATACTTCTATGTAAGAATGAATACTACATTTCTTAGATTGTCACCATAGTTTTGTAAAGCGAGGCAGTGCAACAGTTTAAAGATCACAACTAATTACAGATGAAACGAGACAATTACATGAACATGAAAATCAAACACGAGCTTACATCTCATTCTAATCCGTCCTCATAGTTAACATCAGCGTGGACAAACATTGGAGTGTAATGCTGAACAGTTTAAAAGTGTTCATTCAGATGAATCAGTTTCTTTCTAAACCAGCTCAAAGTGAACATCGTCACCACATGGTAGGATTTATTTGAACCTGTAGTATCAGACTGCATTCGTTTGACCTGGGTGTGGAGAAATTGTAAACTGGGTGTAAAGCACATCCAGCCAACTTGACGGTCTCTTTATTAACATGATTTGAGAGACCTTCAGGACATGATTTAAACTCCTCATAAGGCTTTAATAACGTAAAGTAAAAAAAAAAACACTGATGGTCTCTTCATCAATTATGTGACTTTTTAATGTCTTGGTGTTATTTGACCCAAACCTGTCAGCACCTTGCTACCACAGTTCACTTAAAATTAGCATTTTATAATTAATCTCAGTCAACCTTTAATTAACAACAGCCTCATTCTTGTATATTAATTTTAACATTAACCTGTGAAAAGTAGTTCAGAATACACAAATGGTTGGGAAGGAAGGAGAGATTGTCTTTTCCTAAATGCATGAAGAACGTCCGATGATTTCTTTCTCCACAGGTTGATACACTTGAACATGAAATGTCTTTTATAACTCTGAACATGAATCAGTACTAAACTTCTGATGTTGAACCTCATTGCCTCTAAATGGTAAGTACATAAATGTTGCTGTCAGTTTATCAAAGCACCGATATTGATAGCAGAAATTTAGCTTCACAAGCGGTTATTTGCTTGTGTCAAACCAAACACACTTCCTTGGAGGACCTGAAATTGGTGTCCTTTGAAAAAGACGCAATTGTCAAAGTCATTGAAATCAAAACTGTAGTGTAAAGCTGTTAATGGCAGAAGGGCAGCTGTCACGTTACAGTTTCTAAGCCTTTACACAGTTTAGGAAAAGTTCATTTATCAAGGTGAAAATTAATAAATCAATCAAAAACTGACTTTGTGCTTAAGCGTACACAACGTTATAGAAGCCCATCAGCTCATATACTGTATGTATGTTACACGACCAATAAGTTCTTAAAAAAAGGAAGAAGGTTTTCACTGCAGTTCTCTAAGAATCTCTCATTTATTGGTCTTGTCCCCAGCGTGGGTTCAGAAAACAAACTTGTGTCAAGACCCCTGAAAAGTGTTCTCTCGCTTTCAAATTAAATATGCAAATCTCATAAATGCAAATGTTCCCTCTGGGCTTCTGTACAGACTTTTAAGCATCCACATCTTTGTTTTGTTACTAACTGTATGTCATACTCATACAAGTTTATGTCTTAGAGCAGTTTCACATGTAAAGTAGAGCAGAGCAGTCTCTTTTTGATTATGTGCAGCTGTTTGTACAGCAGAGGAGCCATGAGGCATTCAAGGACCCTGAAACACAGCTAAGCTGTATGCAATCAGGCAGAAATGTGTTGAATTATTTGTATTATAAACTCTTTGAAAGGAGCCTCGGAGAGCAGAAGAAATAATTATTTTATATGATCATGCATAAACTAATTCCTCGTCGTATTTGATCTTTAAATGAAAGGTTAATCTAAATACTTTTGTTATTGGTGTTACCTTCACTGATCCCCCTGCTATTTGACCTCTTTCACGCTGCAGTCAGAGCGCCAATTATCCTTCTGAGGGACACCAAAGGCAGAAATACAACAAAGACCCAACCAAGACCCAGAATGTTCCTTGTCTTTGTAAAGATATTTTCTAACAAAAATCTCCAATGGGTAGGATAACTGCCTCTGTGCTGTGTGAACCTCGGGCCACCAACGTCCCAGAAATGTGTTTGATCTGTGAGAAAGTAGATTAAGAGGTCAATAAGAGCAGGGTTGACTCTGCACAAACAGCATCTAGACCTTCACTGAGTACGCAGGAAATTATTTAGTTTTTTTTTACATTTACTGTAGTATCCTTCAATAGGTAGTGTTTTATTAAAGTGCAAACCCTACAACTCCTGCATGCCAACACTGAAAGACTCTTGAGAAGTTTGAATAGCACATGAGGACACATTTGAACATTTTTATACCTTTCTCAAACTGACAATCGCTGAGTCTCGGCCAGTTTAATAGAGGCCAACGGCTCAGGCCTGATGTAGTTTATATTTTACAGTTGGATGTTACACAGGCTATAAATGGTGTTTGACACTTCTTTAACTCCCAGTACCTGTTTTAGACCACAGGAATGAATTGGATTTTCTTTCATTCCTCTGAGTTGTGCCTCCCTTTAATTAAAACATTGTAAAGCTTAAGGACTTAGTTTCAGAAAATAATTGAATGCTGACTGAATAAAAGCGTTCATTTTTAATCATTTTCTTCTTGGAGTTTGGAGGTTTTGGTGAGGCATTGTTAAAATCCTTTGGATACTGAATCATATTAATATTATTGCATTACAACATGAATCTGTGTTAATGATCACCTGCTTTTTAACACACCTGCCGATCAGTTGGATTTCTTTAACCAACCTGCAGCCTGCTGGGAGCACAGATGATGATCAGTCAGAGCAGCAGTGTTGTGACAGCTCCTCCTGACACAGTTGATTCCTGCTGCATGTAAATGTTGTCATCGGATGATCCATGGCTGTGCTCGCTCTGACCTATAGTGATAATGGGCCTCATTTATCAAACGAACGTACGACCGAAAACCGTGCGTACGACCATTTCCACGCAAACTTCGGCATTTATCAATTTGGACGTAAGCGGAAGCTGCGATCAGATCTCACGTCAGGTCTGAGCTCGTGTACGCAAATTCGAGTCTGTGGATTTGCGGTGCAGCACAGCAAAATCTGGCGGAAAATAATGAACAAACCTCAGCTGTCATTAAGCATAAGCAGTCACATATTTAGAACAGATCAAAACGGATTATTAAAACGAAAACATTTCTTTTAAAGCCCATGTTTTTACTGATACCACTTTCAAAAAATTAAACAATAGGATAAATAGCCTAAGATGACAACGAATTATTACACATTAAAATGTGAAAGAATCATAAATACAAGCAGAAATGTGTGTTTGCAAATTAACTAAAGGCAAAAAGGTGTAATTGTTTTTGTTTTTGTCCGATGGGTGTGACAGAACTGGAACAAAAATTGAAAGCACCTGTTGAGATAATCATCGTTCCACTGTGGTTGGTCAGATGTTTATTCATTCCCCTATTTAAACAGATGCTTTGACAGTTATCAAGTCTTGATGATGGCAGACTTGCTTATTTTGGAGGAGCAATACGTGCGTGTCAGACGTGAGCGCGTCTTCAGGGACCGCAGGGATCTCCTCATGGAGAGTGATGCCTGGTTGATCAGTCGCTTTCGGCTCCCAAGGCATGTGCTTATTGATTTATGCAATAATGTAGCTGCTGGATTAAAGAGAGAAACCAGGCGGTCAAATGCCTTACCTGTACCAGTTCAGGTGCTCGCCACGCTGGGGTTTTTGGCCACCGGGACCTTTCAGCGAGAGGTCGGGGACAGGGCTGGGGTCTCCCAGCCAACGATCAGCAGGACGATGCCAGCAGTGTTGGCTGCAATAAAATCTCTCTCCCGAAAATACATTCGGTTCCCATACAATGATGTGATTAAAAGGCAATTTTATGAGATTGCTGGGTTTCCAAATGTGGTTGGAGCGATTGATTGTACTCCTGTGCGCCTGAAGGCACCATCCATGAATGATTACGCATTCATCAATCGCAAAAACTACCACTCCATAAATGTCCAGGTGATTTGTGATGCCAAGCTATCACTTTTAAACGTGGTGGCCAGGTGGCCAGGGGGGACACACGATTCTTTTATTTTTCAAAACAGCTCTGTTGGCGCGCGGCTGCAGGAGGGCGCACTGCAGAGCCAAAGTCATCTCCTCGGTAAGTGGCTACCCTCGATAAATTGCATTACACTAAACAAGGTATCAGATGATTCACATTTTGGTATGGTTCTTCTAGGTGACAAGGGTTATCCTCTAACGGAATACCTTATAACCCCGCTACAGAGCAGGAACGCAGGTTCAACAGTGCGCACACACGCACACGGGTCACAGTCGAGCGCTGCTTCGGGTTGCTGAAGGGCAGGTGGCTCTGTCTCGGACCTGCAGGGGGAATGCTACTGTATACCCCAGACAAAGTGTGCGATATCATTTTGGCCTGTTCAGTTTTGCACAACATTGCACTGGTGAATGAGCGGCGCAGCCGGATGAGCCCATGCCCATGGAGCCGTGGCCAGCACAGCCTCCACAGGGGGCTGTACGGAGGAGACAGGACCTCATTTGTCGCTTTTAAAACGTAAAGTATACCTTAAACTCTTGCAAATGCTCTGCAGTATTAAATCAGTAATGTGAAGTATTGTTGGTGGAATTGGCTAAAGGCATACTAAACACAGACAACATTTAGTCATTTAAACATTTTATTATGGCTTTTTTAGAGTTTCATTTATTTCTTTTAGTGTCTCATTAATTGCGTCAAGTGCGCCGACGACTGAGGCCAATAACCTGCATATCTCCCCTTGTCTCTCCAGGACCTCTGCCGTGATCAGGTTCGGTCTGGGCGCAGCACGGGGGGCCGAGGGCACGCGCTCACTCTCGGCAGTAATAGTGGGACCGCCCTGGGGAGCAGATCTGGCTGACATCATGCTGGTGCCTGGCTCTGAAATATTTAATACAATAAAAATGTCACCCATGTAACATGTGTAAGCCTTATTATTTGTAAGAAATGGTGTACAGTCAGTTTGATTTTTTAATGCAAGCAAAAGGGGGTTGTTAGTTACCATTCTGCTCTGGGTCTGATGCCAGTGCGTCTGTGTCACCTCCACCACTTATGCCACAGATCGACTCGGACCCAATTAAGGAGGCAATTCTTTCCTCCGTCCCCGTCAGGATCAGGCTGGAGTCTGGTTGGCCTCCTCCAGTCTGCCTGATGCTGCGTTTAAACGCAGCAACACGTTTCTTGGTGGCCAGCTTCAAATCCGACCATTTTTTCTTGACCTAAATGTAAAGAATTGTTTTGATCAATTAGCAGACATAAGCTTTTAGGCTGCGGATGAAAAGATTCATTTAAGTCGTTAGGCATGGGTTAAGTTATTGAGAATTATATTCAAACCTCAGCTGGAGTCCGTTCCTGTACGGCAACGCTGTTGACTGCCTCCGTTATCTTTTTCCAGACAGCGTTTTTATGAGCCCCTTTTATGCCACTCTTCAGACTGCCAAAAAGCACTGTTTTGTTTCTTTCCACCTCCGATGTCAGGATGCCGATCTCCGTGTCAGAAAAGTTTCTTTTCTTAATCGTGTTTCGTCTCTCCATGTTTGACCTCAGTGGGCGAGGCCTCCGAACCAGGAATATTTATGGGCGTAACATGTTAATGACGATCGAATTCAGCCGCCGCATTTATCAAGGCCCGCTCATTCGTACGCTCAGATTGGTCAGATACGAACGTTTCATAAATCGCACGTGTGTCCTGTCGTAAGACCAAATCTGCGCTCAGATCTGCGCCTGTTTTCACGCAAGATTGATAAATGAGGCCCAATGTGTCTGCGATGAGGATGTGGACGCTCCATGATCTCATCTGGCGGGCCTCTGTGCGGGATATTGACCGCGCTTTGTTTGGAGATGCGTCTTCATTTCTGCCACTCCGGGACCTTCATATTCCCAAATTCCCAGCGAGCATTGCGTCTCCGCTTTGTATCGGCCGGTGACCTTTTCCCACAGCAGTCCTACTTGATTAGCACATCAGGCGGGACAATGGGTGTCCGCCCTGTACACAGCCATTACCCGCATCTCTTTATCAATGTCCTGTAATTAAAATGTCACCGTTTAATTTTCGAGCCATCGCTTTCCTCTCGGCGGAATCTTTTCCTCCAATAAAAAGTGCAATCGAAACGCTCTTTTCACTGGAAACAAGAAAAAAAGGATGCGGAGAAAGCGTTTAGGTGAGGCGAGCAGTGAGGGATCAATAGGCCCTTTAGTCCGCGAGGAGGATTGATCGCTCTCTAAAATGGGATTTATAGGGGTCATGCTTTTATAGGCTGCTGATACAACTGTTAATTATAAAACATTTGGCCTCAATTGCCGCTGTTATTAAACCTGTCCTGATTGAGCAAGCTTGATTTATCTCTTTATATGACAAAATGCAAGAGCTGATTGGAAATACATCTCTGATTATAATATGAAACCTGATTATTATCCAGCTGCACCGCCACGTGCAGGGCTTTTTGACTTGAATCAATGGTCGGTGGCATTTGGAGTTGTTATTGTGCGTCTTCAAGCTCCCTGTTCAAAAATGGACTCAGTTTTTAGACACCTGAGTGTTCTGCACTTTTGAAAACAGCCAACAAACACAATTTCTCCCCTTTATTTATAGGCTGCATGTTTGCATTGAACTGTAATGTGACAACCAAAAAGATGAGAGGTTTGAGCGTAATCCTCAGATGCTCCTAAGGCAGTTAATAAAATAATATCATAATCTCCAGGAGAAAAAAAGTGATGTATTCTCTCTAATAGCAACCATCTGTAACGTTTTGTTTTACTCTTATGCTTATTATGAGACTTATAGTTTGTGAAAATGTAAAACATAGGCAACGTGTACTATCTGTTTTTGAATGAGGGAAAATGACGGTCTAAAATAACACAGAAAATAAATTGATTAAAAGAAGCCTGAAATATATTCTTGTCCTTCTTTTTTATAAGGAGAGGGCAGAAATTGAGAAATTCCCTCATTTAAATGTTTGCATTTAAGGATTAAGTTACATTTTTCACTAACTTTTGTGAAGGAAAATGATGTCACAGATGTCCAAACAGCCCCTTGCAGCAGAAACACGTAAAGCTGCATTTAACGTGTTTTAAATCAAACGCTTATTAACCGTATTCCTAACATAAATGTCCCCTCCACCGTGGTGTTAAATAATCCATCAGGTCTGGTTCACCTGGTGAGTGTGGACTCCTGATGACTTAAACCTGAACCGCCTGAACGTTTCAGGTTAAAGGTTTGTTTCAACAATTGAGCGCATATGAATGAGGGCCGGGTCATTTGTGTCCAACAGTAATAATAAAGAGCTCGCCTAAAATTACCGCTGAAATGTCTAATTAAAACCTCCTCGCTGCTGATCCGCACACGTCAGCTCACGTTTCCCCGGAATAAGCAGCGACAAAGGCTGCATTCAGGTCTGCGGTGTAAATAATTAAAAAGAGAGGAATAATTACAGTATAAAATTGTAATTATTGGCGGGGGCTGCAGGGGGAAGCCTCTGATGCTGAAAGAAGAGAGCACGCGCTTAGGATCGGGTTCAGCATCAATATTGCAGGGAGGTAAAACTGGCGAGCTCAGGCTGCACACACACACACACACACACACACACACACACACACACACACACACACACACACACACACACACACACACACAAAGGGCTGCTGATGCATCACACTCTCTAACAAACCCGAGTGTGTTGTGGTTAGTTTATCTGCCTTCATCATTAACTGTCCTAAAAAACGTAGGCTACTTAACGAGTTGATTGGTTCCTCCTGGCTGCCTTCTCAAAATATTTATTTGCTTGATTGTGTATTAACAGTTTTTCTTGGCAGGAAATTTTTCACAACAATATTTACCAGTTCTATTACTAGTTTGAAAGCAGGGCCGGTGTGAAATTTTCTTGGGCCCACTGAAATTTTGCCCAATGACCCCCCCCCCCCCCCCCCCCCCCAAACACACCCCCACACCAAATACATACAAGCTCCATTATTTTCCTTTAATAAGCCTGTTTTCTTTGGTCTTTACTTTTGTAATTATCATCGAACCCCTCAAAAAGACCCAAAACTGAAGTGCTTTTTTGTATCTCCACATTACCCTGGTGCTCTGTATATCTTTGTGGTGTCACGAACAGGGGAAATCAAAAAAATTAATAAAACAAATATTTTGAAAATCAGTCATAATTTGGG
>CM036535.1:29378967-29536467 GCA_020745685.1 Tautogolabrus adspersus
TTGATACATACAATCAAATGTTTAATTACTCAAATGCAACACTATGGTGATGAACATTGTACCTGCTCAACTTTAGAAAGGTAGCAATATTATAGTGAGCATGTTAGCATGCTTACATTGGTATTTACCTCTTCATGCAAAATGCTTCACTGAGATCAGCTTCAAAAAGCTGCCAGCTGCAAACATAAAGCCATGGCCCTGTTATATGACATTTAAAATGGGTCTTTTGTTCAACTATTAATATCATTAAAATGTAAATTCTTACTGTAATATTTGCATACATCAGAAATAGCAGTGTTTAATAGCAAAGCGCTGCATTTAGAGGCCTCTCTTCTCGCTCCAACCTATTTTAAAACACTCTCAATAGCAACACTCGGCTTCAGTTCTTACAACAGACTCATTATCTAAAGATCAGTATGTTTTATTAAGGTTTAAAATCAGTGAAGATGATTGAATATGTCTATCACAAAACAGAAGTCTAACCTCCTCTGTTTTACAATTACTGTGATACATTATTTTAAGCCATCACACTTCATCTGATGTTTATTTCAAGTATAGATTTTTAACTGCACTCATGGTACATTAAGCACCATTTCATAATATGTGTGAACAAAAGCTCAGAGCTGTTTCATCAAAACAAAGACAAAAAGTCATTATCTGTTCATCCCTGTCAGTCACGTCGCACCACCTCCAGACCAGCCTCCTCCATCTCGTGCCCCCGCAGGCTTTTTCTCACATGTGCTCTTCAACAGTGACTTAATGAAACGCCTACAATCACTTACCAACAGCAGATGTAGATGCCTGCCAGTTGTGCAGTCAAGCATAAATATTACAGTGTTTTTTTCCCCTTGATAGTGGTAGCTGCTGGCAATCTATCCCCCAATTTGCAATCTAAATTACAAAGTAAAACTGGTTTTCCTCGACTGACCCATAGGAAATGTGTTTAGGTCATTAGATTGTAAGTCTTAAAAGATGGTGGGCCATTAGGATTCTAATATCCTGCAACAACTTAAAGACTACTGCTGGACAGACTTAAAAAAAGACGTGATGTGAAAACAATACAATGGACACTATAAATATTAAAAACGTATCTCCATTACATCCCACGTTTTATGATACAAAATGCTCAGTTTTATTTGTGTGATGAAAAAAGGTTTACAATAAAACAAGATGATTTAACTTACCTACAGACCGACCAATGTAGAAAATGTGCAAAAAAACCAGATTTATATTCGTTACATAAATAGATATTCAATATAAGAATTGAGACATCACATTTATGTAATATCACACGTTAATATAAAGTCATTTACAGACACATACCATTGTAACATTTCTTATAAAAATCAACCCAACAAACAGGATATTTAATGGTAGAGGATGAATTACATTTGTGATGAACCAAAATCTAAAAAGTTGAAGACAAAAGGACACAAAAAGATCCGCAATCTTTCTAATCCAATTATTGGATGAACGACATAAGCTGGACTTGGTATCGATGATAAGTGGGCCAATCCTGTGCCCATCTATAGTTAAATTCTATGTTTACATACAGTGACATGTGCTTTATCACAGCAGCACACTGGCTCTGTGTTTGGCTTGTATAAGGAGGGAGTCATTCAGCCCACAGAGAGGGAGTAGAAGTGTGTTGTTTGTTTTAAGGTATTTCAGTCTTGCACGGCTAAAAGATCATTGGCTTCTTGTGATATCTGCAAAGACAATATTGTCTGTGTTTGATTTTAACACTGAAAATCAGCACAATGTGAATGGATCAATACAATTTACTGTTTTTAAATCTAAATTGAATAATATTGTTTTTAGCATTGTAGCACTTGGAAGCTTTATACTCCTTCCTTGGTTTGCCGGTTCATAATAATGTTGCACACATTACTTTTCATATCTTTATTTTAATCTCTGACGTTTTGTTTGAACTTATAAAGTGAAGCAATGTTAAAGTCCAGCCTCATGAAAATTTTCCCTGTTTTACTGCCCATCAATCACAAAGGTCGGTGTTTAAGAACATAACTTAGCCTTTACCCAAAGCCCAGCTATTTGTATTCGAGCTGACAATACTGGAAAAGCAGAATAAAAAAAGAGAAACATCTGGTTGCAGAAATAATCTCTCGTGATGTTGGGAAACACTGCTGAAAGTCTTCACAGGGTTTCCTGTCTCCTCTTTACATCTTCTGTTGGATTAATTAGACCCAGACTTCAGAAGTCAATTCTTCAATCATAACTCCTGAGCACAATTTGATCAATTTTGTCTGAACTGAGCAACATCTGCTGCCCATCATGCCAAATTAAACTGTGCTGCTTTGAATGAAGATTTTATTGTATTTTGATGGAGGTGTGGCCAATATTGCAATTACACGTAATGAGATTGAAAAGTGCTGCTGAACAGCGTGTGTATGAACAGACTGTGCGATCACTTTGATTTATCCAGCATGGCCGTCAGCCCGAAACCTTCTACAGGGGAGAGACTAATCTACCTTATTACTTGAGTGTGTGATTGAATGTAAAGATGTGATGATGGAAACATCTACATTAATTAGGTTTGAATCTTTAGACCATATTAAATCACTTTAATTACAACATACATAACAATGAGAAAAAGATATAACAGGAACATGTGTGCGTGCATGTGTGTGTTTGTGTGTGTGTATTGTTGCAGTGTACATACACTACTCAGCAAATCATCATTCAACAGTACATTTTTAGGTTATAGTGGTATTATTTGACTCATTAATGAAAGCCTGTAACAGCACTTAAGGAGTAGCAGAGTTGTGCAGCAGTCCTGTGGTTGCTCACCAAGGCTACCAAGTAAATCTACAATTACACTGTTATCTTTGTGTAACATGTTAATCACTGTATAACCAGATAACACAGCTTACAGGGTAATTTTTCACACCATCTCCAGAAAACAAAAGAGAGATTTCTCAGGTTAATGAGACAATTATCACAAGAAAACAACGAGCATACTAAACTAAGCAGTAGGTAAAGGCGTGTGTAGTTAAGTCTGCTGCAGCTACAACACGCTTACACAATCTTGTTTTAGACGCTACAACTGGGAGGATGACCTAAACCAAGGCAACCACATTATTAAGTTAATTGGACTTTATCAGCTTAGATCACTTACTACAGTTGTCAACACACATCTGATTAAACATAAGAGTTATCAACCTGGTTTTATCTTGATATCAAGTTAATTACCTCGCTTTGTCAAGATAGCTTAGCACGTTTTCTCAAGATGTTGAGAGAATTAACTTTTGATCTTGATAAAAAAATGAATCGCAAGCAAGGACATTCTCAGATTTGCTTTGATTAAGTTGTACCAATATCTTCATTTTCCCTGTCACTGCCCACTCATCTGTTAGCCCGGGGAGGGCGGACCACATTGTACCTCGTCCCATACACATGGAGCCTAATACCTGCATGTGTTGCCAAAGAAGCCACACAGAAACAATCCCCCCACCTGTAAACACTGAGAAATGTGTTTGCTGTTGTGACGGAGGAGGTGAAGTGATTCAATTATGATTTACATTCATGTAACTGTAGGAGTGGGAATCATGTCCGCCTACATCTGAACACTATTGTAGTGATTAAATAAATTATCAGCATGCACAGCCGTAACATCTGAAGCAAAGATTGCATGTCATTTCTGTCTCTCTGAGTACAAATAGTTTGACTTGTGAATTTCATCGTGGACTAGTTTTTAACCCACAGGTGGGCTGAGTGCCACAGACTTTGATGTATTGCTCACCTTGTAATTAATTGAGCACCAGAGCTGAGCCTTGCCTAAGCATAATTTGATGGTTTTGCCCTTTTTCCCCCTTTGTAACCGAAGTCTAAGTCTTCTTGGCCTGCAGAGAGCTTTATGAGAGCAGACATCACATTACTGCCCACCACTCAACATCTGCTGCCAGAGTCACGCACAGACATTTTTAGAGGAAAGTAGCAGCTCAATTAAAAACATAAAAGCAAAAAAAAAACTGGTGACGGAGGACACTTAAGACAACAAGGGCAAGAGGGCAGTGCCCTGAGCGTCTATGAACACTTATCTCTAAACGCATCCCGACACTACACATCTGACTGACTTCCCGTTAATTACCGGCTGTTAACAGATACAACTGTTGATTCAACTGATCTGTTTTTGCAGGCATAAACTGTCGTAATTGTCCACTCAGTGGTTGAGAAACTGCATGTTTTCCACAATTGTAATAGTTGTTTAAGAAATGTTCAAAAGCAAAACAAGACGATTGTGATGAGTTCAAATGACCCACATGAGTCAGAACAACAAACCGTATGATCCAAAGTAAACTCAGCCTCTGCAGTACAATAAACCAGGAGAAGCTGGAAATTGATGACAACCCCTGTTCCCATGGTTACTTTGGCATTGTAGCCACGTTTCGACTCCCTGTCAGTGTGCTCTGTTTTTTGAAACCACAACACGGTGACTTGTCAAACTGCTGAATTAATTTGTCTGTCACATCTCCCACAGCGTCTCCTGTCTGCCCTACATCTTCATCCCTTCCTACAAAATCTTCATTTACTTTCTCCTACAAGATAATCTCAATAAATGTCGCTCTGAAGTCTTAACCTAAAATTCCCTGTCTCTTAATGCCACTTCCTTTTGCTGCAAATGGAAAATATAGACAACCTGGAAATACAAAATTCTTGAGGGGAAACATGGCAACCTTTCTCCAAAATTCAAAGCTCCTACACAAGTCTTTCCCACAACTGCTGGCTCTCTTCCCAGATGGCAAACCTCTGAGTTTCTCCTCTCCAGCTGGAAACTCTGGTCATGCATCAGACAGATCTTTCCGTCCCTAGCACTGGGTTAGAGCAGAATAAGCAACATTTCCTGTGTCTGAATCCTCCTAGTTTAATTTTACAGTGTGCAAAAGCTAACCTCTTGTATAACAGTTTTTGCAAAGCTGTTACTTGACATATTTTTAGTCATAACAGATCTGTGGAACTCCCCAGCGTGAACATGAGAGCAGTGAGTCACACACTGGCCCTGTTCACCTGTTTGGGTTGACTCAGTTAGCCTCGACTGCACTTGGCAATTTGCAGAGATGAATAATGAAGCAATAATCCACAGCCGGCCACATTACAGTGATATTAAATCGGTGCTAGTGTGAAATACACACAGTGAAGTGTTTAGTTGTTGCATATTGAAGGTCATTCTAGCTTGTGTAACCTGTTGGAGGAGGATTGAATTAATCTGTAATTTATTACTGCAGTGGTTACTAACTTTGTTGCCTTGTGAACCTTTTAATAAGGCCAACTTGTGACCCTGCTTGACAAATAATAACCTCAGTGCTGAAAAGGGCTGTTCATTCCAACTAAAAGGTAATTTTTTCCATATTAGGTTGTGTCAGTTTAAGTTTTATTAAAGACCAAAAAGTGTACATTTATCCAGAGTTTCACGTAAAAGTTTAATTTAGAGAAATGGTGTAGGAAAGTGACATAGACTGTTTTTTGCTTGCATCTATAATTTGATGTTTTTTCTGTCAGTATGAGGTTGATGAACCTGAAAGGGAGTGAAAGGGATAGTTTGTTTAAATAAAAATTGGGGTTGTTTGAGAAACTGGTCCGAGTACTGGCACGGAAACTAGGCTGCAGGTGGAGGAATGCATGTGTGTTGTGTTGTGAAATATTGCTAATACAAAGTGGCCCTCTGACTGCAAAGTAATGAGCTAAAAAAAAGTCTAAATGTAGAATATAATTACATCGTCATTGCTTTTTAGACAAGTTCCTCATACGAGCCCACTTTAAAACCCCTTAGAGATCCAACAGCCGACCCGCGGGACTGGTGCAGTGCACAATGTGTGTTCTTAACATGCATGATTGTGTACACAACAGCTGTGTGTTTATAACTCATGCCTCATATCATTTGAAAGCTGTTGTTTCTGTTATAAAGACCACAAAAACCATTTCAAGGTCCAACAGCCACAATCTACACATCTGTCAGACCAACCACAAACAGATAACTAAGAATTACTGTATATTGACCCACCATTTGAAGTTCTACTTCTTCTTTTCTGGGCATAAATAATACTCCAACAAAAGTGGTCCTGCTACATGGGCAAGAGTCCCCGTGATCCAAATATAGTGAAACATTTAATTCAAAAGACATTATATCCATATAGGTCCTCAGATTGCTTCAAATGTACTGCGCTATCCTGATACTTCAATGTATTTCGGTAATATTTCATAAGATAATTAATTTTTCTCTGCTTGGTGACAACCACAACATGGTCAACATGGAGACCGCACTCAGAACTCTCAAATGGTACCTCATTAAGCCAATTAGAAGCCCCCATTCACTGTTCCCAGACTATAATAGCCAATGAGAGCCTGAGTTGAAAAGAGGTATCTGCTCCTATTCTGACATTTGTACGCCGAGCTAATTGTTCGCGACTGTGCTGATGACTGACGTTTCTTGTAGCCAATGAGATTCTGGACACGTGAATATGTTGCTTCAATCAGTACCTCGCATCCTGAAAGTAGGAAGACGTTTTTTAATGAAGAATTTCAACACATTCTTAAACTACGGATTTCAAAAGTGACCTTATTTGAGCTTGTAGTCCATACAGTTCGAGAATGGAATTGACTTTTGTCACTATATGTCAGAATTCTCCCTTCGATTTCATATCCCCAGACCAGTTAGCCTTTTGGTTTGTTTTCAATTTCCACGTTTTGCATACCAAAATGCCTCATTGGATAATTAAACTACAATCCACATAGTCACTGATGTGATTGAGTTTTCAGAAAATCCAACAAGTGTGGCATCCATCTTTATTGTTTACACTAATTCCTCCACAGTGATTATGTGTATCAGTGATGGTTAGCAGCTGTATAGTTTAGTTGAATCAGGTGGGATGGAAATCAGTCTAACCCAAAACAAACACAAACGCACAAAATCATCTTGTTCTCAGGGGTTGATTAACCTCCTCAAGAGTGTCATCAAAGTTTGCACAAGCTGGGGCGCCTGATAGCCTAGCGGCTATGGCGAGCCCCCCACGTATGGAGGCTGCAGTCCTCGACGTAGCTGCTGTGGGTTCAAGTCCGACCTCGGCCCTTTGCTGCATGTCATCCCCCACTCTCTTAACCCAACATTTCCTGTCTCTCTTCAGCTGTCCTATCTAATAAAGGCAAAAAAATCCCCCCCCCCCCCCCCCCCCAAAAAAAAAAAAAAAAAAAAAAAAAGTTTGCACAAGCTTAAAAAGAATGTGGAGGAGTTTGGGGTGGGGCGGCAGCAGCTCAGTCTGCAGGGACTTGGATTGGGAACCGAAGGGTCACCGGTTGAAGTCCCAGTGCGGATCATAATATGGAAGTTGGTCTGGTAGCTGGAGAGGCACCAGGACACTTCCAGAGTGCTGCTGAGGTGCCCCTGAGCAAGGTAGTAAACCCCTAACCGCTCTGATGCGCTCCTTGTGTAGCAGTCCCACTCTGACATCTCTCCACCAGTGCATGTCCACAGGTCCTGTTTGTGCATGTGTTTGATTCGGGCCTATGTGTGTGAGAAGCATGTCTCTAAAATAACAGAGTGTAAAACCAGAATTTCCCTCAGGGATTAATAAAGTATATACCCTTTAAAAAAATAAAGATGAAGTATCCGCTCATAGCTATAGATTGTAAGTCTTCCTTTTATCATATATATGGAAGAGTTGTGTAAATCAAGTGCAAATAGAGGAAGTAGATAAATTGACCTTGTATCGTAATGGTACTTTGTAGCGTCTGATTAGTCATTGTTATCCTTAAATTCCTTTTGATATCTTATAACCCCTGACGTTTTTATTTGCTTGAGTCTCAGCCCCCGTATTAGAAACCAGTGGACTGTGGCATCATCTACCTCAAAGATATAATCACTTCCTGTTGACAATTACGCTCTCATTACAGTAATAATAATGATGATGATGTGTTTGTAATTAAGCTGTTTACTGATCTGTGCATATTTTCACACATTTTGTTAACATTAGTATTCTGTTCATGCTCAGAAAAGGAGAATCACTTATCTCCATAACTAACACCTACTATGAGAAATAAGGCGTGCAGTTTTTGAGAGAAAAAAAGAAATTGTCAAACTCCTTGGGCTAAAAACTTGTTTCCACTTCAGCAGGGGGGATTTTGATAATCACTTTTTTCATGCTAAGTAGTTCAGGTAAGGATATTCCATCGTGTCACCGGAGAAATAGGTCTTACGTCTTTTGTATGAGTATAGAGGACAGTCAGTCAATTATCCTGCGGTATCTCCATCACAGTCTTTCAATGTCAAACAGCTGTCTGTTTCCGTCACACCTTCTTCACATAATCCTTTTATGCTTTCAAAAAAAAAAGCATCCTCCTCTGCACGGAGAGCACATACTGTATTTGCACTTAAAGCATCGTGGCTCTTTCATGAAATAGAAGGAGATCCAGCGCCTCACAAACACCTCCATCTCTTTGAACTGTTCCATTGTAGATCTTCTGCTCGCAGTTCAAAAAGCCTTTTTCATTTGAATGTTACAGGTTCATTTTCTTCATTCACAACCCCTCCTTCTGCATATAATGCTTCTGTTTCTTTCTCTACTGTCGACTCAATAATTGCTCCCACTCCTTGGAGGGACTCTGACTGCCTGACTGAATACCTGCATCAGCATTAAGCCAGACTAATCTAATCTAATAGTATGGATGCAATCAGTTTTGCAATAATAAACAACACCCAGAAACTGTTCACGCTTTTGTCGGGGGAAGCTGAAAAACCAAACCCTGGTTTCAAATTGCAAAAACATGTTCTTTGCTTTGCTTATGTCAGTGACAAAGTGGATTTCTTTATTGTATAGCCATTCTCTTCATTTATATTCTTTACCTTCCTGCATAAGACTTCTCATGTAGGATTCAGACGGCTGCATTAAGGCCTCACATGAATTGATTGATGAATGTAATCCAGTATTAGAGTTTTCAGCCTCCCCTGTTTACTGTTCACTCTCCTGCAGCTCTGCCAGGGATGATGTAAAGTAAGCAGGTTGTTACCACAGAATGGAAACCCCCGACAGGGTGAGCAGGACCCTGAAGGAGTTCCTCTGCTATTACAACCCACTCCCTTTACATTATCCCACCTTTTACATGGCTATTTACTTAAGAAATCTATTTGAAATAACTTACTGATTTAAAGGAGATGTATTTCTTCCACTACACAAAAAGTCTGTTGGAATCTACAGTTAGAGCTGCGTCCATAGCAACAGTAAACTCTAGCCTCCTTAAAATGAGCTAACCAAGCCGTTATTACTTGCATAAAACATCTCCACTGATGGGGAAGTGAAACATCGCAGCCCCTGATTCTGCCTCATCACTTTCGGCCTGTTGACTTTTTCTTTTCCAATAAGCGTCTTTTAACATCGCTGTATCCCAGACCCTGTTCTGATCAGTGTTTACTTCATGTGCAGATTTTAGGTTTGTAGATTTTGCCATCTTAGTGTTCAGTTTTTGCATCTTTTAACAACTTTTCTCAGCTGCTAAATCTCTGTTCTAGTTTTTCCCACAGTAAACAGACCAACTTCAAATGAACCAGACTTCTGTCTGTGGACTGAGATGTAATGATATCAGTTAGACCCCAAGAGTCTGTGATTAGAGCCGTGTCCCCAGCAACAGCCCGTTCTTCATATGAAGAGCAGTGGCCCATCGGCCTACTCTAATTATTGACTGACGTCTCTATTAAAAATGAATTTGTTTTGTTACACTCTAAACAGATGCTCTCCTGGTTTTTTTTGCAGACCAGAGCTTGTTTGCCCTCAGGTGAAGGGACCTGTGGGGCCTTCTCTTTGTGTCACGAAAAAAGCAAACACTGAAATCTTCCAAACTACATCTTTAAAACATGAACAAGGTGTCTGATTCATTTTTTCATAGCTGTATGTAACAATTTAATTAGAAAAAACTATAAATGGCGACCCAATTCTGCAGGATTCTTGTTTCCACAAAGGAAAAAGAAAATATTCTCTCCCCTTCTCCATTTTTTTTATATTGAGCAGAAAAGTGTTTGATTTGATTTCACAGCAGCTACCTCCTCTTTGTGATCTACAAACATAATGAAGTAGTGGCTGCTTTCTGAATAACAGCAAAATGTAATAATAATTTCCTTTTGGAAGTGAATAGAGAAGAATGCCTGGCGTCTGGTGGAGGCAGCAGATTCAAACATTCAGATTTAATTAACAAAAGAGAAAAGGTGACAGAGGCGAAAGCAAAAGACAAGCTCTGCGGACGACTGAAGAAAAGATCTTTTTTTTTTTTTCTGTGCTCCAATAATGCCCGATTAGAAACTGGAGGTTAATTGCTTTAGTATAAAGGTAAGAATGATTAGTGGATTGATTATGGGCCAGCTTCCAGGACTGTCATTAAGTCTCATTCTGGACTCAAAAGTCAATCTTTCCGTTGAGACATTCTGTCAAAAGAGTTTCCAAAGTTTAAATGAAGGAGAAGAACCACAGGGACTTAGCTTGAGTGTAGTGCTTTAGGTTGAATACTGACTGGCATGTTTGCAAACGTCTCTGGCTTTTTTTCTCTTTCTCTGTTTTATGATATGCCATTGTTATATTGTGATAACGTAATGGAGGAAAGTGGAGATGCCAATAACAGTTATTTTAATTGTTGATTACTGGTATTTTCTTATTCATCCTATGAGTTGTTTAGTCAGTCAATGTCACAAAATGATTAAAAAGGAGAATCTTTTTTAAAATTATTTTGTGGGCCTTTTTGTCTTTATTGGATAGGACAGCCAAAGAGAGACAGGAAATGCTGGGAGGAGGGAGGAGGGGATGCAGCAAAGGGCAGAGGTCGGATTCGAACCCACAGCCGCTGCAACGAGGACTATAGCCTCTGCACATGGGGCGCGCGACACAACCGCCAGATCAGTGTTTTCTAAACGCTAACATGATGTTCCCATTGTCACATTTTGACCACAATTGAAAAATGTTTAGTTTACTGTTCTAGAGGCCTGAATAAACTAGAGAAAAAAAATGACCATTTATTGAACCGGATCAGAGAATACTGACTTTTTAAAATAATATTTAAACCGATTTAACACTTAAGAAATAGATGGCAATTAACTTTAGAGTTTAAAACTTATAAAGTAATCGTTGCAAAATGTAATGTTGCCTGAAGATCAAAAACCTTTGAGTAATACCTCATTAATCACCGTCATGTCGTTGCTAAAACTTGGTCAATGTCTTAAACCAAAGTGTGGATTAGATATATGTCCTTATACAGTATGTGTTTCCATCAGTATTTGATTTCCTTCAGAGGTTCTTTAAGGACGACATATCAGCTTTACTGTATGTCACATCCTCTGCTTTTACATAAGCCTGCTCACTATTTAAGAAGGCAGGTTCCTTCCCTGTCCTATTTCCCAGTGTCAGTTCAGGTAAAGTCTCCAGAAACCGAAAAAAAAAATCTCATTCAGAGACTATCTGGTCTAACTGTGCCATGACTACACCTTCTGTCTGTAAAGAGGCTTTAACAGCCAGTTTTTGACCTCAAACGGAAAAAAGAGTAAGAAAAAAAGAGTGTCTCTGCTCTCCCTAACACCTGTGGAAGACGTAGCAATACTTCCAACACTATTTACATTTCCAAATTGTCAGAAGTGAAACTAAATTAAACTTTGGGGTCGTTTGACTCCTCCACAACCCCCTGTCGAATGGTATAAGGAGAAGAAGTTATGCTAATAACAACTTCACTGTATTTTTGTTATGCCTTTATTTAGAGATAGGACAGTGGATAGAGCCAGACACCAGGGAGAGAGAGAGAGAGAGTGGGGAATGACGTGCTGGAAAGGAGCCACAGGTCGGATTTGAACCCGGGTCACCCGCCTGGAGGACTACAGCCTCTGTACATGGGTCACGCACACCAACCACCAGGACAACGACGCCCCGACAACTTCACTGTATTTATTTAATCTAATCTTTTTCAAGTAAGTAAAAGTACCCCAACTGTGGCTTTTGTTTCAAAATGCAACCACGGCAAATGATATTACAGTGAAAGAGGATGTATTGTGGCTCTTAATCAAGGTTACAAGTTAACAAGGTTACAAGTTCTCCACTGAAAAGGCAAAAACAACAAATATATTAGAGCTAAATAAAACACGCAGTGATCATGTCAACATTGATGGCATTAGGCCCCGTGTTCACCTAGCGTTTTCTCCGGGCAGAAAAGTGCGGCTTTGCGAACGGAAGCGCTTGCATGAAGCCTTTTTTCGCTGAGAATAAAAGCGCTGCACTTGTCATGTCTTTATGACAACAGTCATGTCTCTATGATTTTGGAAAAACCCTGCAGCTAAAAGAAGCACAACTGGAAAATATTCACAACATGAACCTCAAAGCAGAGATCTGAATCAAAGATTTCTTTCAGCCATATATTTTTATTTGTATTTTATTTGGTCAATGAGCAAAGTTTACTATGAAGCTGGCTGGTTGGCTGGTAAGTAAAAAAACAAAAGGATATACGTATGTAGAGTAAAGATTTGGACATCCAATATTTTATATATCTGGTACAAAAGTACATTATTCGATCTGTACAGCGTCTTATTTAGCTCCCTAATTAGCTCCCTTTAACAGGCAGAAAACATGCAGCGTGTCTTATTTTTTTGTTTTATCCTCTCTTTTTCTCTCTCTCTCTCTCTCTCTCTCCTCTCTCTCTCTGTCTCTCTCTCACTGTCTGTCTCTCTCCTCTCTCTCTCTGTCTCTCTCACTCTCTCTCTCTCTCTCTCTCTCTCTGTCTGTCTCTCTCCTCTCTCTCTCTGTCTCTCTCACTCTCTCTCTCTCTCTCTCTCTCTCTGTCTGTCTCTCTCCTCTCTCTCTCTGTCTCTCTCTCTCTCTCGCTGTGATTATTTACACTTTAATGGGGTCTGGGGACTTGAGAGAGGGCTCTCAAAGAAGAGTGCGCAAATTATAGTTTGAGCTGGAATTCATAACCACTCAAGTCCCAGGATTGAAGCAGAAGAAGCCCCTCGTCAAAACATTCAAGTGAGATTGGTTATAATTTGACTTGGAGATGAATATGTTTTTTGTTTTTTTAACTTTATCGCCACGTGACTGCATCCGTTGGTTTCTGCCTCGCCTTATAAACATGATCAGTAGCTTGATAACATTTTGGATAAACACCTCCTGTTACACAAACACGCCGGAACTGACTCTTGTTGTTATCTGCCGTCTGTGTTGCTGTAATCAAACCTCACTGTGTGCAATTGAAGAACAGAGGATGAATGACGTCAGCTTTCAAGAGTTAAAAATGATCGACAGCTGCATTAAACCTGAAACCTGAAACTAATTAACACATAACATGTTTGCATCGATGCCAACAGCAAACAATAAGCCATCAGTTAGTACTGTTCATTTGGGAACAATACAGACATTATGCTAATTACTAGCTACAAAGTGCAATAACGACAACTTGTGCTACAAAATCAAGGTCCAGAAATATAGAGTAACCATTGGGATTAAAATAACGCTGCACCACTCTAATCAGGGCAGAGCCATTTCTATGCTTTGAGATTCATAGATAGACTTGACTGCAATGGAAAGAACAGTGAAGGTGAGGATGGATGGGAAAAGACGGGCCTATTTTCTGATGCTCACCAAGATGGGAGTCATTTGTCATTAGATTAAATGGCTGCTAAGAGCACACTAACCTTGGGGGTATGGCATAAGGAGAAAAGAATTCAAGCAGAAGACCCCCCCCCCCCCCCTTCCTCACAACAGATGAATAGAGGAGTAAAAAAGGGTTAAAGATTGCAGCACATCATTAAAAACAAACTGAAAAAACTCTGTATTGAAGCACAGAGAAAACTCTGTATATTAAACAGGAGCAGTTCTCCCTCTCTATGTGACATCTACAGCTGAGTAACTGCAGAAACATCGTACACAGAGAAGACAGGACAAGCAGCGCATTCAAATAGACACGGTGTAATATTCACAGTATTATGCATAATTCAGCCCTGCCGTACTGTGGATTAAACCCCGCTCCCCAGCTGTTACAGAGAGCCACTTAAAAACAGCGTGTAGCACGACAGCCGAGACCCTGGACTGTTACTGATATCACGAGGCTCCTTTTAGACTGTTTAGCAGCTGAATTTCTCTCCAGAATGTGCACCAGATTGAGTCGCATAAAAAGTTATTCATAGATTTATTTTTAAAGCCCACTTGTTTGCCAGGGCTCTGTTTGGAAAAAGCCTCCAAAACACACATTTTCCAAACTGAGGGTGAGACATGGAAAAAAAAAAAGTACAGATTTACAGAAAGCACAAATGTCCACACACACAGATGTTTTTTTTATAACACTTACACTTACCAAACTCAAACACATGGCCACACAAGGAAAACACACTGAGGATACTGTTTTCCATCCACAAACAG
Organism: Tautogolabrus adspersus; assembly: GCA_020745685.1. Classification (NCBI taxonomy): domain Eukaryota; kingdom Metazoa; phylum Chordata; class Actinopteri; order Labriformes; family Labridae; genus Tautogolabrus; species Tautogolabrus adspersus. The sequence continues at coordinate 29,393,355 of CM036535.1, forward strand.
TCCCTATCAGAGATTCCATTTCTTGTTGCCATGGCAATGATTACATTTACCCCAAAACATGAGTTTCTTTCTTATGACTTATGGTGCCCTCCGCCCCATCCTTTGGGACGCTGTTTTCAACATAATCCATGAGAATGCAACCCAGGAGCAGCATCACAGGGAACCAATTGATCAAGTGTGACACTAAGAGGAGAGCCTGGTGTGCAGGGAGAGCACTCTGACAACAATAGACAGAAAACGTAAAGTACAAACTCTGCCAATGCTGAAAAATGCTTGCTGAGTCATCTGAACACGTTCTACCTGTCATTCACATTTGAAGATTTTGTGTCCGTTAGTATAACTGAACGCCTGAGTGATCTCCACATGAATCGAATTAATGGCTTTAAGCATCAGAGAAAAAACAAAGTGTGACTGCTGGATTTTTACGAGGATATCAATTCAGTTATTAAGATAAGCTGATAAATTAGCTAAGATAACAGACAACGGCTAATCAGGCGACGACGCAGAGGGTTCATGCAAAGACGTGGAGTGAGAACAGTAAAGCAGAGTTGTTCTTACTTGTAGTGTATGTTTGCATGTCTGATAGGCTTTCCATCTCATGGATTTCTCAATATTATTAGACGGCGCTATCTTGCCCTCCAAGCAGAACCAACAGATACTCAAACTCTTTTCTGCCTTCAGCTATCAGGCTGTTGATTCTGAACAATGTTTATTGATTTACTGTATGGACTGCTACTATACACTTAAAGCTAGGGTAGGTAATTTTTGAAAACTAGCATGATTTTGAAAGTAGCATTCTCTCCGTGCTCCCTCTTCACCCACCCCCTCCCCTCTGTGCTCCCTCAAAAGCTGCGCCCCTCACTTACATGCACTAGCGCCATTGGTCCAGAAGCGGATTTCAGCTCATGCTTTGAGTGTGGGCTCGTGCATGCATGGGGTAGAGAACGAGCAGGGAGACGGGGTGGAATGATTGGTTCATAAAACTCGAACCGAGTGCAGACATTGGTTGAAGTTTTTACGAGTTTACAACTGCTACAGATGACGGATTTTCTTCGTTTCTTTTTCAGAGCACATGAGTTATTAATTTCTGTCAGGACCTAAAGACAGTTTCAACCAAAATCTTAAAAAGTGTATCTAGAGGAAATTACCTACCCTACCTTTAAGTCACCCGTCAGGTCCATTCATTTAAGTATCTATTTATTAGACACATTTCTGTCGTGTATTTATGAATTTCTAGATTTGCTACTTCTGGCTTCTCATCTGGCGACCTCTTTGTCTGTTGAATTGTTGTTACTGGCATGTGAATGTAATTGCTGCTGTGACCGTGTTTGTTTCCTTTGTATTGTCTTGGCTTCTTTCAATGACTCGGTAGGCTGTGAAACTGAAATGCCCTCTGGGATTAATAAAGTTGGTTATGTAACTGGATCATATTTCATGTTATACTTAAATTTAGCTATGCATTACTAATACTGCCCCTGCCTTTTATAGAGCTTCTGTTTAGTCCTCAGGACAAATACAAAAATCCACTGGATCAAAGTAAGAATAATGAACACTTTGACCAGGGAAGTTACAAGTTATTCACAACTAGCAAGTGTATTTCAAGAGCTCTAAGTCTGTAACTTTAAGCACATTTTTACACTCTGCAACAACAATGTACTGCAGAATGGATTACGTCAAAATATTGATCAAGGGTTTGATCAATTCTGACTCTAAAACTTATAAAGAAATGCTGTTTAAAAAAGCACACTGGTTTACTCTTGAATTTGATGTATAAATAAACCCTCTTCAGTTTGGCAGACTTTCATTTCAAGACCTCGACCAGTGCAGGAGACGGATCTGTCACTTAAAGATTTATGAAATGAATATTTTTAATGAAAAGTAAATTTAATCAGTCAAGAGAAGAGTTTCAAGAGCAGGATGATGATTACATTTTTATTAAGGAATATCTTACATTACATTCACGGTTATGCACTATTTGCTTTCCCCCCCCCATGATTGGCATGTACTGTAGCTTCTTGACAAGTTTATTTTTGAAAAATCCAATTAAGTGGCACAAAGCAAAGGAAGCAAAACGGATACTTTCAAGTGGAAAAGCCTGTCAGAGCGTCCGTGTCCTGACTGACTTTTACATTTCCCAAACCTAGTAAAAGGAAATGTGCACATTTATATATACCAGTTAACTTCTTTACACAGGGGCTAGTCATGCTTTACTACTACATTTTGTATGCCTTTATTGGAGAGACAGGACAGTGGATAGAGTCAGAAACTGGGTGGGAAGAGAGAGGGGAATGACTTGCAGGAAAGAAGCCACAGGTCAGTGCCAAACCCAGGCTGCCCGCCCTTGAGGACTCCAGCCTCTGTACATGAGGCACGCACACCAGCCACTTGCTCACCAGCGCCCCCTTTACTACACCATTTTTAATGAATAACCACTTTGTATTCGGTCATAGATGCAAATAAAGTTGACGCCAGACATTATACCTGGTAACATGTAACTCCTAAAACAGCTGATTCATCAACTTCATTGTGTATCGTAAGAAATTTATGGTGGCTTCCTGTTCTCACTAATTGCAGCACATTATGTGTTTTGTTCACATCTGTCCACCGCTGCAGCTTATCAGATGCACCAGCTACAGTTCTTCTTAACAAGCAGAGCAGAGGTGGGGTCTTTTGGAAAGAAATCCCGTCCCTGGCACAGCAGGAAATGCTAACCTATTTTTAACCACAAACATGCAGTTTTTCATGGGAGGGCTCCAATTAGCTCACAGGAAACCCACAGAGGCAAACCCTGAGATAACTAATAATGTGTCTTTCCCCGCACGCTGACACACTGCACCACAAGCAGACTCGTCTATGAGGAGCTCATTCTCATTATGTGATGTTTAAAGTCATAAAATTCTACATTTAAAATGTATTTTTACACGATTCTAACAGCAGTTAAAAATATGTGCTATACAAACACTAGTGTTTAGAAGACGGTGAAGTCCTGTAGCGTTGTTTTAAAAGACACAATTTGACAGAAAAGGGCAACTTTCTGTTGTTTTGCACCGACACATTCAAGGTCATCTGAACGTATTTATTTTCTAACTAATCACCTAAAAGCACTTAACGAATAAATACCTCCAATCCTTGTGAAATTGTCTAAAGACTAATGTCTAAATCCCTCATCACTTATTGACTCATTGACTCTCTCTCGATTATTCATTCACTCTTTTCTCTCATTCACAAACAGACTCTCATCCTTTCATTCATTGACTTCTTTCCTTCACAAACTCATCAATTGATTGACCCACTGATTCACTCAATTATTCCCATTCTTACCCTTAAATGTATTCTTCAAATCAAACCTTCAATAGTTTATCACATTACGTTGCAATAGTTCAACTTTCCTTCATTCATATATTAATCAAATGTATACTTTAATACATTGACTCATTAATTCCCTTACGATCTCAGAGACTTCAGTGTGGCAGTCCCCTCCCTCTGGTCATTTTCAAACAACTCCTAAAAACCCTCCTAATCACGTCAGCCTATGGACTCTGTTAAATCATTTCATCCCTGCAAACATTGTTATCATTCTTTACCTTATTAACTTATTCATTTATTCTGTGTTTGTTTGTCTTTGTTTGTGTGTTACTTGTTCTGCACTAATGTAAATCATCCTTGGGTCCCAAGCTTTTATTATTTTAACAGACTTTGTAATAGTGACTGCAGCTGATGCACCTTTGAACCACTCTTAAGTCTGCTTAATTCTGCTATACTGAGAGTTTTTTTAAGCAACTTCAATGCAACCTGCAAGTCATTTTTATCATGACTTAAGCTGTGTTAAAAGCCTAATTTTAAAAATATTGTGACCCGCCTTTCAAAGGTCAATTCTGTCCACATTTGACATCTTACTGTTGCTAGCAAATCCAATGTTGATCACAAATCTTCTAATTTCAAATCCTACTCAATGATAGGTAAGACATCTAGAATGATAAACTAACAGCACCGGCCTTAAAGAAGAGGTAAAAGTGACTGCACAATATAGCCAATACCGATATTATTGACACTGCATACAAGGGCCCGACCCATATGGGATCTTTGGGGCCAACACCAATATTAAAAAAAACATGATAATGATATATAGGCCAATATTGTCTTAGATCTATGTTTGATACATGTATGTGTTTATCCCTCAAACGCAGTTGTCAAACACTTGTGGAAAAGATATATAATGAAGACAAGATGGTCACTCAACTGGAAAGTCACTGCACATGTACGTGCTTAACACTCTGGAGAGTGATAATGTTATTTGACGGGTTAATAAATCTGGTAATATCGGCACATATCTGATATCAGCCTATATCATCGGCTGGTCGATCAATCGGTCGGTCTCTACTGTGTACATATCTACTATTGCCTCAATCGAACTGAGAGTAGCTGCAAGAATAGGGCTCACACAATTTTAACCATTGAAGTACAGTGGCACATCAAACTGGGCTTTTGCAGGAATCGTATTTAAGTGAGAAATAAAGCAATGTTAACTCGCTCATTTAACCTGTTTCTTATGACTGTTATTTCTTTTGCTCACCATTTAAGCAAAACAATCCACCTCAGTCTTTTTTCATCAGTCTTAGTCTGGTGCTCGATTTTGAGGTATTTTCTGTTTTTTTCTACACATCAGAGAGTTTGAGCAGAAGATCTGCTGCCCGCACAAAAGATACTGTGGCTACCGGAAAAATCACTAAATCAACCATTTGTTAACAGTAAAAAATTAAATGGAATTTTCCATCAGTGCTGTGGCAGCAATTTATATCTGTCAACTGCACAGTCTAACATCTAATGAAGAGGCAGAAAACCATGACTGCATAAAACCAGGGAGTTGGCTGGAGGGAGAAAGGATTTACTGTTGGTGGCCTGAGAAGTAAAACAAAAATCCTAAAAGAGCACGTTGTGGTTTTTCTGCATAATCCAACAGACGTCAGTGAATGCGTTCCAAAATAGCTCCGTGGACCTGACCCAAGGAAAATGAAACTGCAATGTCCCCTGAACATAAAGACGTTTTTCACCCTCGGAGGTTTAAGCGAGGCCAAAACTGGACACAGTTGTCCAGTGGGAGAATTAATTTCACATCCTGTTTGAATAATAAGTCATGGCATTTTCAAACTGAAGTTAAAAATCCTCAAATATCGCTCTTTAAAAGCCCTTTTGAATAGGCATCCTGATGATGTAAGACACATGAAGGAACACACAAACAAACAGAATGAAAGTTCAATAAGTTCAGATGTTAGCCACAAAAAATAGCAACAATCCTCAGAAACTGTATATACATCCTTCTGCTCTCACTAGGGATCCTAGGCAACTTTTTAAAGTCGATTAACTGGAATTGAAATTCATTCTAGCAAAGTCTAATGGTAAGAAAGTGGTAAGTTTTTAAACTGTTATTATAGAGCTCAGGAAAGTGGGACACCATTTGTTGTGATCTAATCTTTCCTTCTTTTGGTCGCACCAAGGTGTCATCACGGAGAGCTGTACCCAAGTTAAAAATAAATGAACTTCTGCGCAGTGGTGCACTAACGGCAAGCGTGACCTTGTGCCGCACTCATCCCAGCGCAGCACAGATATGCTCCCCCACCGAGCCACTTACACATAGACAATGAATGGGTTTGAGAGCTGCAAGCAGCGCCCACCACATCCTAAAATATAAAATAGCCTTTAGGCATTTCTTTGGTTTAGTTTGGTGTTTATAAACCAGTTTAACAGCTTTCATTCAACTTTATCTAAATGTTCTTGATCAAAATAAAGAGATACAATCCGCCCACTGTGCTGGTTTACATCTGTAGTGCTAGGGACTTAGATGTACTTCCATTCCCATGGCCAGTAGGGGGAGACTGCACTGGTTGCACAGATTACATCATATATGTTTCATTTGATTTTCTACTTGACTTGATATTCTCTTTATGACCGTTAAGGGTTTCACTCATTAGTTTTAAAGTCTTCATCAAACCACATGATGTAAATCACATAAAATAATATCCATTTAGAGTAAATTTGAAAAAAAGGAAGGTCTGTTTTAGGTCAGGGCGACCTTTGATTGACTAGTCTCTACCATGGCAACCTGACAACCAGGGCAGACTGTTGTCCTGAGTGGTCACATGGATTCTTAGCGCTGTATATACACCTGGTTTTCTAATTATGGTCATTTCTGGTAAAAAAGAGGAAAAAGTAGATTTTAAACCAATGGGTTCCACCACTGCGGCTATGTCCACTTTTTTAAGTTGAAGGTCTTTGTGAGATATCCCACTTTAACTCTAATGTGCACCCATCCCCTGTACCAGAGGAACCATTTCAATGGTCCAGAAAGTAAGGTGACATTGGAAAAAAAGCTACAAAGCCTGCTGGGGTTGGTGGTTGGGGCCAATGTATGGGTCAACAACGCTGAACCTTCGCTAAGGGGACCAGGGTTCATGTCAACACAGACAACACAGTCATTATTTTAACCCACAACATGTTTTTTCTAAAAGTCACAAAGGAGTCCTGTGCTCCAGCATAACAAAACTGCAAAGTTTCACTTAGTTAACAACGTGTTAGAAAGTCTATCTGACAGAAAAGTGACAGAAAAGAATAGAAATATATCATTTATATGTTAATCGGATCATCCCTATCAAAAAATTATAACATTTAAAATGACAAGCCTGATTCACACAGGCTAATACATTGCCCACTGCTAACTCGCTTTTCAAAGGTGATAAATAATCATATCAGCAGAGGAAATAAAAATTAACAAGCTTTCACCTCCAAAGAAGTCATCAAGAACACATTAATTGGAGCTGAATTGAAAAAATAAAAATCCGCAGAGAGAGTCGCTGAGCAGAGAGGCAAGATAACAAATTATCTGAAAGAGAGGTAAAGGAGCATAAATAAATTAAAACCGACCTGCTGCAGAAAATGAAATCAAAGGAAAGCTGAACCTGTGGAAACCGATGTGGGGGTGCATGCTGTGTGTAAGTGTGTGATCAAAAAGGGGAACCAGGCGGGAGGGAGGGATGTGCCACAGAGGGAAAAAGTCGTTCAGTCTGGTTAATCACACAGGTCTCCAGTTTACATTCAGCAGATGTTTGCAGAAGGAGAAGATATTTGAGCAAACAGGACAGTTTACTGGAGACATGCAGACACATTTTCAGGACCAGTGGCTCAATTTACCTCCACCATCTTCTTGTTCAGATGTTTCAACTAGATACTGTTGAAAGTTCAAACACTTGGCCTGAAAAGCTCATCTCTGGCATCAAGTGCTGGACTTTTTACTGGCAAAATGCACCGTGACATCTTCTCTATGATCTCTAAATGAAACTTAAGTGCAGCTCTTACTTCACGTAAAAAATACACCATCAAACATAATCCAGACAGCAATCACATTTCCCCTCAGTTCATGGGGAAAAACATATAAATAGTTCTTGAAAACAGAGTTCAAAAACTGGAGAAAACAATTCTGGATTGAGATAATGTGTGTAAGAATTGGTTGGATGATATTTCAGTGCAATGTTTCACCCGTCGGCAAGCTGCTGCTTTGAATTCATTTCCATAAAATGTTATTCCTTCCCCTCAGCTCTCTGTTTCTGTTGACAGTGACAGTGCTCCGTAGAGAGATGTGATAAAGACAATATATGACGCCCACCACGATCTCTTTTTATAAGCCTACTTTAACCTCATCTAATCAGCCAACAAATGCATTATGAATGTTTTATTAAAGCAAATATCAGGTCCAAGATATCTTAAGGAACATGATGAAATCGGTGAGAAATAGCACAAGCACTTTCCTTAGATACACAAGATCCAAGACTAACAGTTAAATCACTTGACCCAAAAACCAACATAAATAAAACCAACATGCTGGGCTCTCTGTGTTAAAACATAAGTTTCCGGCAAACCGATAACTGCTGAGCAAATCATGGTCATTATCTCGACCCCAAAACAACGACTTGCTTGCTGTGAGATGATAGTGCCATACACTGAGCCACTGTGCTGTACCACCTACGTAATGATAGCTGCATTTTATGCAATCATACAAAAATGAGAAAATGGACTATTGGAGGAAACAAGCTAGTGACAGAAATGAATTCTGATTCTAAGAAAGCAAATCATTGCCTGTTGATCAAGTGCTTTGTGGGCTTTCTTGAAGTGACATTTAACGTGACAAGTAGCAGAAGGTACAACAAAACCAAGAACCCTGTAACTTTTTCCCATAAGTAGAGCGGTCAGTTCATTTTTAGTGTAGAGCAAACTTTAACTTTGTTTTTAAAATACTGTGACATGCTCTCTTTTTGGAGACTTTTTTAAAGTTTCAGGATTTCAATTTGTAATAGAGTTACAGAATATTATATAATATGCCTTTTCTCATTATATAGTAGCCTTTTTCATAACCTAAGGTGTACAAAATCCACAGACTGTATAAAACATAGATGTAGTCTAAGTGATGTCATCCACTGGTTTCTGAAGAGGCCGAATGATGCGGTCGCCATATTGGAAATCCTATCTCAGCCTAATTAGAGATCAATCTAGAAACTGGCAAAGAGGCGGGCCTTAAGCGTCCTGGCAAACAGATACAACACGTCCATCTTTCAGTCAACTCAGCCATGCCCCTATGTAAATAACACTTCTTAGGCTTAATAAAATCAAAAAGAAAATTCGCCCACTGTACAGTTTTTATGAATAAAGAAGAGGACTATTCAGGCCAAACTGGTTTTCTGAACCAACATGTTTGCTGTTAAAATTGGTGATGTTAATATGGGTGTTAATGGGACATTGGGGAATTTTGCAGCCAGCCTTAAGTGGACACTTGAGGAACTGCAGTGTTTTTGCACTTTTGCATTTAATTTATTATTCCACACTGGAGATTGCTGCTGACAAAAACTACAAACCACAAACTTCTTTTCAAATACAGAAAAGTATTGGTTATTTTGGCCGAATCTGCCATGAAAAGCACAGCAGTATCAGCTGAAAAAAATCTGCATCCTGAACTTGTAGTTCTACTTATTGGAATTAATTCGATTTGCTTTTACAGGATCTTTAACCAGAGATAGACGTTTGGGTGAACAGCAGCACAAAGCAAAATATGTTTTAACATCAAACATTTTTCTTCCTACTATATCTTCTTTTTTTTATCAGCCAGAAAATATGAAGTCACATTTTTGACAATGAGGGATGTTTTTATTTATTGAGAATATTTTCTGCCTCGATGTTTACTTAATTTTTGAGTGTTATAAAGATTTATTATGGATGTGTGAATATGAGGGATTGATGGTGCACACATGCTGTTATCTCATCAGAGGTATCTCTAACTACCAGCAGCTTTATGCAGTCTGACAGTCTTACAGTATTCAAATTCCTTTTGTTCTTTATCCCTTTGTGTTTCATCACTGGTCACACAAACAGCATCATTACCCAGCCCTCCCAGTATAAAACAGGCTCACAGTGAATGTTATTATTTGTGGCATTCTGCACTCTTCAGTCTGACCTTTAACCTCCTGCTCTCACTGTAACTGTCTCATCAGAGAATCCTTACATGCGTATGAATTGGCAGTTAAGCGTTATGGTACACACTAACTCTTATGCACGATACAAATCAAACCCTTTGCTTGGATCAAGATGAAGTGTGTGTGTGTGTGTGTGTGCGTGTGCGTGTGTGTGTGTGTGTGTGTGTGTGCGTGCGTGCGTGCGTGCGTGCGTGTGTGCGTGTGTTGGGGGGGGATCTTGATCCTTGCAGACCCTGAAACTGACTCATCTTCATGTAAGGGAGTCGAGCCCCGTCGTGCCAATAGGTTGCGTACAGCATTTCACGTGCACACACACAATACCCGTACACTCGCACAAACAGTCAGATACACCCCGGGCCCTTCAGAGCGAGCATTAGTCACTACACATAAAAGCATCGAGTCATTTCAAAGCAGGAGAGCAGAGAGAACGAGTGGGAGACAAGGTCTGTGGAGGTCTGGTCATGGCAGCCATTTTCCTGCACGTACAATCGCTGCTGGGGCAGGACAAAAGCCACGCTTTCATGTTGGAGAGCCGGGCTCAAGTTTACATAACAGTGATCGATACAGGAGGAGACGCCCCCTGATCCAGGCTCAGCCAGGATTTGTGTTTTCCATGTCCAAGCCGGCCTAGACTGACCATGGAGGGAAACTTGATGTCGTCTGACTGTAATTGATGTTGACTTCACACGTGGTTCTTGCATAACAATTTATAATCAGCATTTAACATTTGCGTTTGTCAGACTGTCCAGAAATAGTAGAAAAAAATGCTCAGATAAGAGGCATCATTGCAATGAATAATGCTCTGATTGTATCGGAATTTACCCTCAAGTTGTCTCTGTGAACAGCACCACAAGTGAGTAATATACAGTACATCTGTAATGTCTGTTAGATAATGGTGATATACTGCTTTCTGACAGTGCTATCAACTGTGTAGGATGTAATCAGGGAAACATTTTGTCAAGCTGCTGCAGTTTGTCAAGCTGGTATCTGACGGAGCGAGGGGAAAAAAAAGAAAAAGTGCAGCAGACACACAAGTTTTGTAGGAAAACGCAGTAAATTTTTGTCAAACGGAGTACAAAGATTTCCAGTCACTTTACAAAATGGAGCACTCTACTATTTTTACTAGAAGTCCTACTTTAAATAGAGCAAATGTAAGGGATTACTACTCAAAGTTTGCCTTTAAGCTAGCTGCTAAGACAAGTTACAGATTTATCTGCACTTTGAAATGGAAACTGAAAGTTAAAAAGATATTCTGGAAATGTCTTCTTGAGATTTTTTTTTCACAGCTAGTATGAGCCCTGTTGAAAGTGGGGAATCGCTCCATCATAAAAGAGAAGGGATGTGTACGGAATAATAATTGATCTCATAGCGTAAGCATTGCAGGTCACTTTTTCAGCAGCTTAACTGCAATACTTTGTAATAGGACCGACCGATATGGGATTTTTGGGGCTGATATCGATATTGGGGAGAAAAAAGATCTGAAACCGATATAAATTGGCTGATATCTTTCTTAGATCTATGAAATCTGTAGAGAGGCTTGCGGATTAATCGTTTAGGCTCTACTTTGTAATATAACTAGCTAAGAGCTTCATGTATGTCATTTTATTGTTTCATAAAGAGTCAACAACTAGGACAGATGCACAACCCTGACATATATTTACATTTAAAGGTTTGTGTAGCTAATATATTCAGAACCAGTGGCCTAATTTAGACACCCAGTAGACAAGGAGCAACATTAGCATCCCCATCCGTAAAATGTATCTGTTCACCGGAAGAATTTAAAGAGAGTTTTCACCAATTCTTTTTTTCTTAATTCCAAGCATTGCAGATGGTAAATGTAGTGAAAAACAGAGCTACGAATTCCTCATTGAGTCCTGAATTCACCTGCTAACAGAGCCATGCCAACATTGCCCAAATGTATCACTATGCTCCATGATGCATCGCTTGCAGGCTCACGGCCTTGCACCACTACATTTTTGTGAAATTTTGGGAAACTTATTGCAAATGTAAATAAATATAAAGAACCTTCATTAATGGGCATTGTTAACCATTATCCTAGGGTAGAATCATTTTGGTTTTTCAGGGCCGACACAGATTATTAGTAGTCGAGTTCATGAGGCCGATAAACTATATTTGGAACCGATTACCATTCACAGTAAAAATACAAATCTTTTTGACAAAATCGAGAATTTGGATTATAACAAACTCCAACTCAAGATTTTTGTTTAAATGCTCAACCAAAGTCCTTCATCCTGCTCCAGGCTGCTCTCGCCCATGAGGCCTAATCCCGGCAGCAGAAGCCAGGCTCTCGAGTAGATGGAGCTCCCACAACCTTAGCGAGGTGATCTGGCACTACTACCACCCGCCGTCCCTGACACCCAGCCACTACCATCGGACTGTGGCGTCCCTCAACCACCACGCAACGCCCAGCCTCCACCATCAGCCTGTGCCGTCCCAACCACCAGCCGACGCTAAGCCACCACCATCGGACTGTGTCGTCCCCACATCCACCGCTGCCCCCATTCACGCACGGCTTGCTCCGACCTTCCCCTCAGCGTCAAGGAAGTGTGGACAACATGAACGCGAGGAATACAAAGGAGAAATCCTGCCTGCATATTATCCCTTTTGTAAAGCGTCTTGAGATAACACTTTTTATGAATTGGCGCTATACAAATAATGATTGATTGATTGATGATCTCGTCTCTGTGCATGTCAGTGGCACCCAGGCTTCAGTGTGCAAAAACTCGTGTGACGTCTAGCCAATCAGATTGTGTTGTGGGCGGGACATTGGGTAAAACAGAGTGGTGAGTGAAAACAGACCGAGAGGGAAAGACGTTGTGTCTGTGTTTGGCAGCAGAGCCAAAGTAGAAGACTTTTTAATTAATTAATTTTAACAGCGATCTGTAAAACAAAAGACAGATACAGATAATCAGCCAAATGCCGAATATTGACCCCCAATAATCAGTCGATGCCTAATCCTAATCATTAAATGTAATACTCTACCAAGAGAAAAGCTCACTCATCTCTGGTCTCCAAAACAGTTAAAACACACTCTGCTGCTTTAACACATTCCAGTCTGTCGCTTTTAAGAAAAGAAAACCTACAATGAAACACGTTGTAGGATGTTATGTTGTTAAAGCTGCAGAGATGTATGCTGCAGCCTGATATAGCAGGCCTACATTATTAATGTAACTTGACTCATCATTAGTCAGAGGCTCTCTAACGCCTGTTATTTGGGTTACATTATTCATCAATGTGTGCCTAAAGAGCAGATGTTTTATAGAAAAAAGCACCACAGCTGTGATAAACATACAGGTTGAGTTTGTGAATAATTACTGTGGACTCTTCTGTTTTAAAATAGGACAGAGGGAGCAGAATTTGAATGTGCTTTGCCATGCAAAAAAAAATTAGTAAGTGAACAGGCGTCATATCACATTTAGACTGATGTATTGTAATGTAGACAATGACAGCACATTAATGTGAGGCACTGTCTGACCTCCCTCATCCTCACGTCATCAGCTTTGTCCTACATGAGTCCTTGGTGTACAGGAAAAGGAGAATTTGTCTGTTGTCTAATCTCATCATGAGCAGCCGGAGGTATTTTTAGACAAACAACATTTAATTGAAGTTCTGACCGTCCCTGATCCAGTGAGAGATTATAAAAACAAAGGGGGAAGTGAAATGCTGACCGTAAATGTTTTTTTTAAATGTTTACGCACACAGAGCAGCCAAAACAGGGAGTTGCATACGTTAGCTGAAGTAATTTCAGCTTAGATAAGACAAACTGATATCAGACTCATGGGTCTCACGTAACATTAAGCAGCAGAACTCGGTTTTTTTCAAGCAGTGTAAGAGTTTGTGTATGAACAATTTCATGCATGAACTTTTTGTCTTCCATGTGGATTTCCACACTGCAGTTTATCATCATTTTCTACTCATACATTGATATAGGATGTTAAAACTACATTTGAGGAGCAGAACCAATGCCTTGTTAAGTAGACTTTGCTTGTACGAGGAAATTTGGTAGACAATAAGTCCGGCATTTAAGCAAGTAATTGGACACAGAGATATTAGTTTGTGAGACATTAATTTAAGTCAACACCAGAAGTCTGTGACTATAAACCCACATTCCTTCTCCTCTAGTATTTGCGTGTTTTCAAAATCCCTGTGGCTACTTGAAACAACAATTATCTCTGAGGTAGCATCACGCCACTGAAAATGGAAAGTTTAGATGAAGATTTGTATTGTGCAATAAGGCAGACCTGTTTAGTTCTCCTGTAGATGGTTGTTAACATTGACAAAGAACAGATAAAGAACAATAGACACGTTAAGGCCAGGGCTCGCCTCCTGAAATGCAAATGTTCAAACCAAACTGACACGTCTTTGCAAGAGTACTGTTTCTGCATCCTGGGCTTAAAGCTGTCGAATATGATTGGATTAACTCTTATAGCTTTTATTAGGAGTATTTAGCTGGTTATGAAATAGACTAAAATTGATGCTGATGCCTCTGTATGACCTTCCAATGCAAACAAAACTCTCAGGGACAAGATTGATCATTTCTAGACGGTTATTTTTAAAGCCTGTAACTGCTGCTGCCGGGTAGGTGTCAAATGATGTTTGTTACCGCACGCTGTAGAAACAGACTTTTAAAAAATGCTCTCCACTGCAAAAATTCAGAGAACGACAGCAGGATGACATTTTCCATCAGAAGACACCGCTTAATTATGTACAGACCAAGATCAGCCAAGAGTTCAGAGGTTCAGCTTTGTCTACAATGGTCGCCAAAATCAACGCAAACTGCATGTTCCTAACCGTAGCTTCAAAGAAAACAAGAATCGAGAGCTTTTTTTAAACAGAATTATGATGGGTTCAGCTGGATGTTTCTCTAGCACCGGTTCAGCGCTACAAAACATTCACACAAAGGTTAGGAGGTTGATGTTCTGTATGTTCAGTGCCTAAAACTAAATCGTTTATTGTTTTTTCGGGGGCCGTATGTCCTCCAATGGTATACAGGTCGTATTTTATCCATTTAAACAAAGAAGAAAAAAATTCAAACCATTTGGACGCTTATTTAGGTAAACATTTTCGACAACTTTCTTAGCATACCGCTGACACTACACAGTGATGCAGCATATACTTCCTTTCTCCTCTGCAATCTTTTTTTTTTTTTTTTAAAGCTACAGGGTAAGTTTATCTTCTCCCTTTTGGTTTGAAACCCTATTGTTGTTCATCATTACTTCATATGATCAAGCTAATCTGTGGGAGCTGAAAGTAGCCATCCATACATGTTTGTTGTCCAGGTAATCAGAGTAACCTGAGGAAACCCACACTCAGTACATGCAAACTTTACAAATAGTATGAAGAAAACCCAAGAAAAAGCTGGTTCAGTTACATTTTACAACAGATGACTCCTGTAGTGCATGCATGGCCATCAAGTTCACTCTCCAATGATCTTGTAGACTCATACTGATGCATGTATTGTAAGAGTGTGTTTCCTGAGTCCCACAGCGGGATCAGCATCTGTGGTCTCTCAAAAAGTTTACAGGAGCAGCAGGGCGCCCGTCCTCTGCTCACCCAGCTCATCTTCACAGGGAACGAGAGAGAGAAACTTTTTTATGGTTGAGCAGCTGCTGCATTTAATCAAATCTCCAGCTTGTTCATAAAAAAAGCTGCAGCACTGTGGGGTTTAAGGTAGCACTCTGGAGAAGGGAAGGTTAAAAAAAAAAAAAAAAAAAAACTTGATATGACAAATCCTTGAAATGCTTACCTTTCCCAAAGCCTTAACAAATCTGTAATCCTCTGCTGCCCCAGATTGTCTGTGTGTGACAGCAAACCTAATCAACATTTTGACCAAACATACCTGTGTGTGCACTGCAGGCAAACGCACAGAGCCATAAACCTTTTCATATTGTAAATATTGATTTTGTAGTCTATACTTTTTGCCCTCGGTTTGAAACCTATAAAACCAAATGAGCCCCTCTCTTTTAAGCACATTACATGCAACAAATGCAGTTTTTTTTTTTTACAATAGTTGTAAGGCAATAGCATCCAAAGCAGAGGATTTTCCTCTGGGTGCAGAAGAAACTCAACACGGAGGAATATGTGTAATTAGCAATACAATCTTCACGTCTACAATGGAGTAACACAATAAAGCCGCACATACTGTCGGATTAATGCAGCCAATTAGGAAGAGGGGATACAGTGGAGGGTGCAAAGACTCAGGTTGCTATCTGTCAATAGAGGGACATTATGTAACTGCTTCATGGAAACCGCAAGCTGGTTTAAACTTACACCGGGGCTGTAATCCCAAGAGGGCTTTATGGAGCGCTCTTGTCAGACTGGGCTGTGAACATTTTGTTTACGTGGAAAATTGGAAGTTACAAACAGTCTGTGTCAATTACATGATGGCCTGGAGCAGGTAAGATATTAGCCTGAAGCAGGTAATTGGTCACTGAAAGGGCAAGTTGTCCTGCTGACTGTTTGTTACACAGCACACAACATTTGTAATCATATAGATGCAGACTTATGGCCAGTTTTCTTAAAACAACATGTCCTTTCCAAAGGGGTTAACAAAAGGAGGCTTCTTGGTTCAACATATCCACTATTGGTTTTTGCCAGTGGAAGTGACAGCTGTCTCTGGATGATACTATCAGCTACTTCTAACTTTATAATTCAGGCAAAGTTAGCTACGTGTCATATGACTTTGAATGTTTCTAGCTGATTTGGTTTATTGTCCAGTAGGACAAGGAAGAAAAAATTAAAACCTTGGGCGCCAGTGGCTGAGTGGTTCATTTGCAGGCCCCCTATGTACAAAGGATACACTACCCAAAGCGAACGGCTCTGGTTCGAGTCCGACCTGATGTGGCTCTTTTGGTGGCCAACTTAAAGTATCCTATCCCACTCACCCTCTTTGTCTGATTTGCCTCACAAGTAAACGGGTAAGAAAAATGAATCAGCCCCAAATTCTGATTACCAGAACACCAAATAATCAGCACAGGTAAAACACATTACGGCTCCTACAGTGGTTGAACCCTTCACTAATATGAGCATAAACCCTGACAGCATCCAGAAAAAAACAACCAGGCAGTTAAATTATACTACAGGCTGGATTTTATTAAAGGACGTCATAGTTAAAGATTAGTCTTAAAAGTGCTGCATCTGCTTTCTGTTACTGTGTGTAACCAGTTTGTCAGACACTCAAACAATTGCAATTAATTTTAAAGCATCCAAATAAAAAACACTTTTTAAAACTTCCCTAACAGTTTTGCTGTGTTGTTTTTTTTGGTTTGGCAAACGGTATCCAAATCATTATCCAAACTCTTACTGAAGGAGGGTTTTTGCAGTTTGTCTACTGACTCAGGTCATTTTCCAAAAAATGACTGGTATTTTCTCTCACCTGTAAGACCCTGTTTTGTTTCCCTCACAACTCAATGTCTTTGGCTCACGTTTTCTCCCGGCTTTCTTCGACCAATAATCTTTGACAGCAAGTCATCTATAATCGCAGTCGAGAGAAACTTCAGGGTTAAAACTGACCTTTCCGTCACATCCCCTTTGAACCATGTGTTGATGGTTTAAGAGTAGGGCTTGTTTTTTAAAGAGACGACAATTCAAGTATAAAAACTCACCCCATGATGACACCAGCTGGGATCGCATATCGTGTGTGTTGGCAGCGCAGCTAGCTGACAAGCGTTTATCAGGCCTGATTAATGGATTGGCAAGACAGACGAAGACATTCCAGCCTCATGAACTTCCACTCTGTTTCTCTTTTTGTTTTCTTTTCAAGTTGCTTTGATGACTTCGGAGAAAAAGATTTTATCAGAGAGGCATGATGGCTAGTAAATGAAATCGACAATTTGCAGTAATAGCATGTGCGATTCTTTTTTTTTTAGCAAGGAGGCTTTATTATGTTGTTCCAAGCTTGTGTTATTTTGCTTGATTTATCATTTTCCATTTATTCATGATATTTATAAAAACTAGCCACGATTAATGGGAAAAATGTAAGAGCTTAGTGAACTTTCCAGGTCACATTTTTAACATGTACCCATTTATTTACTGCAGACATCATGTTTCAGTCTCCCACATACCTTCATTGATTTCTATTCTTATGGCATTTAAGATTTGACCTCGGGGCTGTTTGGAGGCATGTACACATTGTTTCCTCAACATCTCCCTCTTGCTCCTTTTAGAGTGGCCTCTTGTGGAGGTGCCATTGTGCACTCACATTAAAGAAACAATGAAAATCTGCTGCTTAAAATGTTCAGTTGCCTAAATAAAGGGCCTCCAAGTGTTCGTTATGGTGGTGGTGTCGCATACTGCAGAGATTTTGAGCACAGTAGAGCCATGTTTTCATGTGTGGGTCCATGTTTCGCTTTTATCTGCCACATGCAAGAAGTGTACATGCGTGCAAGTAATAGAACATATGATCCTATCAAAAGGTGAACAAGTACAAATGCATCAGATATGGAGAAGACTTCAAGACAGCAAACATGTTGTTAGTGAAGCTTGATGGGGAACGAATGATGTGGAAGGATGTTTTTAACACATTTTGGTCACATTTGATAAGACTTGGTTGCTATGAAAATACTTGTGTTTTTGCACAGAGCTCTTAAAATTCAGCATGAACACTCAGAGGTCAAATTCAAACCGCTGAGGGTGCAAATGATGCATTATGATCACAACAATAGCCAGATGTCATTACACTTTCAATTCTCATCTCTGGAAATAGAATCATATCTTGTTCTTCTGCTGCATTACTGGATGACACATTCAGTTGCCTGTTCATAAAGTACAACTCGTGGAAACTACTGCATTACTGTCTTTGTCACCATTTTCTAACAGACAGCAATAAATCCCAGGGATTGGATAGAGCGTCTAAGATTTGAATTGATTCACTTAAGGAGGACGATGCAATTTAACAGAGTTTCAATACAAAGCATGAAACTGATGTTGCTGCACAGAGAGGTTACAGCCAGAGATGTAGTGCAGGGTATACGCAGGTATACAGAGCATACCCACTTATTTGTTGGTCTCAATAGGGTATACCCACTTCTAAATCCCCTCTGATTCACACCATTGATTGATGGACAATATTCAGTAGCATGCTGCAAGGATGGTGAAGGGATGACCCTCCCTACTCCATCTCTAATTGGCTAGTCCACACTAACTAATTATGCATGAGCAGTCTTACATGTCACTGTTTATAACAGAGGCTATTTATCCTCTGCTGGACGGCACACTTAAAAAACATTTTGGGGAAAAATTAAGAGTATACCCACTTCTTTAGGGACCACTAATCCACTGTTTATAGCTATTGCTAATTTCCAACTCTTGTCCCTAGTTTGGCCTTTGAGTGTAAAATATGCAACATTCGATCCCATAAAACCACATAACACTACATGAGGATACAGTAACATACATATACAACACTATGACAATACAATATTCTATGTAAATTACTTTTTAAGATGCAACAATTTAAAAGTGGGTGCAGCTCTGGTTTGCTTTAGGCCGGCATTATTTAAGATTTTAAATCTCAGATTGTTGGTAATTTGTTGTTTACAGCCTTTGATGGATGATGTATAGCTGCAAACAAAGGTAAACATAAGGGCTGGGTATTTTCAACAACCCCACGATACGAGAGGCCATGATACGATACATATCGTGATTTACACGAGTTTGGACAATGACCATGTCCTACACAGAATTCACGACAACATGTTCTTTATTGTTGAGAATACCAGCAGAGGCGTAAGGATCCTACAACTTAAAACACTTAAATACAGGTCCTCAGAGATCCTAGAAATGCATTCAAATATTTGAATCCCAGAGCTATGGCTAAGGTGTTAATGTGAACCGCACCATAGGTCAGTTGTCTTTCAAAACGGTCATCACAGCTTTGCAGCGGTCGATTCTTTAACATCTGCATCTATACATGTATTTACAAGGAGCACATGACAATATATTGCCATATTGATTTTTTGAGCACAGCCCTAGTAAACGTGTTGAATTTCTGTTAAGATAAAAATAAGCTTGACATGAAGGCCATCACATGTTATGATGTTAATTTGTTGTTGCTTTCTTGCTTAAGTGCTGATACAGCTTGGAGGTAACTTTAAGGCTGTAATTTGAGTTGTTTTTTAATTATAAATAATGAACTAATAAAGCTTCATGAAGGATTTACTGCAGGAGAGTCGCATTAGACTGCGTAAGTCGGAGCTAATATAAAAGGGTCTAAAGGGATTGATGTGATGCCACAGCCATAACTGTATACTATAAAGTTGTCATAGCTCCTCTGCATTGGATGCATTTTCTCTTATTCTTTTGGGGAGTTAACTCTGGGCACTTGAGTCCAAACTCATGCAGTTTGGGTGAACTGAAAACTACAAATTCCTCCCAGGAGTAATAGATAAGTCTAAATGTGTCGTTCTGTCTTTGTTTCAGCTCTGTGAATTACTGGCATCCTGTCCAGACTATTCCCCCCCCCCCCCCAGTGAATGCCGGGATGTGCTCCAGCCCCCTGTGACCCTGAGCAGGTTTCAGCCGATCTAGAAGACGGATGGATGTCTTGGCTGCAGGTAGGAGTCATTTTTTTGAGGAGCTCAATGAGCCATTTGTCAACAGGGTCAGTCGTGACTTTGACCTGTGGTTGTCAGCACAATTTGGCTTCAGTTATGCAGAGCAGGTTGTTTCAATCTGGAAGTGTCTGCTGTCACATAAAAGGGGGCCGTGAGGAGCATAATTCAATAAGACGTTTGTAAATGTAGATGCCAGTGTGATAACCACGATGGAAAAGCCAAATACAGGCCTGTTACTTTTAATCTCCACAGTTTGAAGAGATCCGATTACCTCGGAGACATTTCAGCTCGGGAGCTTTTCTGTCTTTTAGTGGTTTAGCCTTTAGTCAGATTTTGGTCATTACAGCTGTGAGTCTGTGAACTGTGTGGCACATGACATACAGGTGCATGCACTTCTGCCAAACTGAAAATAATGCAGTGAAGATGATTTGAATATTTTATATTTAGGAGTGTTTTTCTCTTCATTTATAAATATCGTCACGTATTAAAAGCTTCCCTAAGATCTCAACCCTGTAGATACCAGATCACTGCACAGAGGCTGCACATTGTGGATGAAAGTGTCCCATATTTTGATATCATTGCTACTCTGCCTCCATAAAAAAAACACTGTTAAACAAATGTTCCCTAATTGTACTCCAGAAAGGCACTTCATGAGAGCTTTGGCCTAGCCAGGACAGTAAAAGCGAAATGATTGTAGGACGATCCCGCCATAAACCCAACAGTATGTTCCGTGATGCTCGGCCAGGTTAGGATCCTTTTGAGCCTCTGAGCACACAGTCCCACAACACAATTATTCAAAAATCATGCAAACCAGCCAGTGTCCTCATAGACAGGAAATGACTCTCCTACAGGTTTGAAAAAAAATCAGTTATTTTTTAATATTAAATGAAATATTCAAGATATCAGAATGACTTTTCTGTTGAGATGCTGCGATGCTACTTCACATATACAGTAAGTAAAAAATGTTCACTACTTCAAATATTCAAAAGTCAAACCAGCAGCTGTACACACTCCTTCATGAGCCGCCATGACAGACAGAATGCTTATCGTTGCCGTGGGAACACCGGATGTTACGTAAAAGACATAAGGAAGCTACTGAAAGCTGCCATACTGTTGCTGTATGTGCTTCTTTGATAAGAACTTCATGTAAACTATACTTGGACACATCGTCGGTAAACACATTCACTTCCTCAGGTCTGTTTCGCCCGTTCGTCTTCATTACGTCACTCGGCGTAGTATTGATTGAGAGCCCCCTGGTGGCGGGATCTATATATTGTATCTTTAATAGCAACATCTTTGAATTCATTTGTGTGTTTTATATTTTGCACATTTCATACACATTTTGCTACACATCAAGTTTCTCCCTTGTCCCTTCTGGGCACAAGTTTTAGCTGACTTCAGTTTATCCTTTGTACCTTTAATGACCTCTGTTATTGTGGTATATTTGATGGTTCAAATTGTGTAATGTGACTGTGCCACATCGCCGTTTTTTCCTGGAGATAATTAATTTGAAATGACTTCTTGGTGAGATAGATTAATAATAATATTACATTGGGACAGTGGCTATGTCTCTGAGACTGAGCGTTAAGTTTGGGTAAAACTGCTGAATCACCGTCCTGATCTGACATCAATCTGTGCACACTCTTGTCTTAATGTAGATGATGTAAAAACTACCTCATGTAAATGATCCCATCTGTTACACAATTAAATATTTGATTATCGTCTATCTCAGCATTTATGCACTACCCAACACTGAACTATTGTCTCATTTAGTCGGGTACTTAACAGTCTTATTTTGTGTTTATTGTTGATATTTAATGTCATGCTTTTGTACATAGAGAGCACATTTCACCAAAGTCACAAATTCCTCGTGTGTGTGTGAGCACACCTGCAGGCCAATAAAGCTGATTCTGATTCTGATAAAAGTATTTTGCTCCTGACAAGTTGTGCACCTTGCCTGGCTAAAATCGCGCTCTGGTTCTGTGTACACATTTAAAAACCTGACTCACTGTGGTTCACCTGTGTTTTTTTCTGTTTACCGGAGTGCAGCTCTGTAAATACAAACTTGTCAATGAGCAGTTCATCTCCAGTTTAGCAAAAAATAAATCAGGATAGTCAATGCCTTCTGTTAATTTGAATGAATTTTTGATTCATAAATCAGTCAGATCTCATAAGACAGAAATATTGACACAGCACATCACCCGCTCCTGTAACCTAAAGGTATAATGGTTCACTTTGTGTGACCAACAGGCTAAAAATAACGTCGTCTTTTTGTAAAAATTGTTCAAAATAGGAGAAAGCAGCAAATCACCACAGCAGAGAAGCTTCATCCTGTCGATATGAAGTGCCTTTAACAGATAAATGTCTCCAATTGTTCAGCAAAACTGAAGATTAAATTTCTGTTGATCAGCTCGACTCACATGTGCTCCGTTCTTTATTATTACATAACCCAGTCTAACATTACAAACCACACGCTCACTTTCTTCCCACCTCTCCTCTTTGTCCTTTGACAGGAATACTTTTAGAAAAAATAACCATAAATAACCCTCCATTTGTCACATCACATGGCCCGGCCATATGGTCTAAATCTGCACTACAAAGACACGGCGTGCACGTGACGACAGGACGCTCCCAACAGTCAGAACCATTCAGCTCGGTCCTGCAGTGGCTCAGGATGATACGGGCTGTTTTCACCCTCAGCTCAGCAGCTACAGGCCTAAGAATATGCCTGACCCACACACTTTGCTTAGAAAATGTTTTGGATTGCACCTCTTGCAATAAGCCACATTATGTAAGTGCTAAGTGTGAGGTATCAAGGGGAGCTGGCTCTGGGCCATGACGGTGCTGTGCGTGTGTTTGGTGGTGGGTGCAGGTGTTGTGAGGATACAAACACACAGAGAAGGAGATGATTATCCTCTGATGCAGTGACGACGTGCTGAGGAATGCTGAAGAGCACTGATGAGTGAGTGACGTGGTCTGTGTATCCACTGCATGAATGCAAATGTCTAAGGATCCAGACAAATACTGAGGCCTCGAAACACTGCAGAATACCTCGAAACTACATCTTTCTGTTTCAACTTTTCGGAAGAAAGAGTAGAAAAATACTTTGCACGTGTATTTTATGATACAGATGGAGACAAACGTGTCTAAGAAAAACTGAAGGCAAACTCCTGTTTACTTTCTGACTTGCAAAAAACACATTTATTCGCTGCAACATTTCACTACTAGCTTTCCTGATTTGTTTATTCAACTGATGAACTTCTACTACTGAAATATTGCAGCTCATAAACACATTTTTGCGTGTTAGTGTCCTGCTGTTTGCTTGCAACTTTTCAGAGAGCAACAACTATGATGTTTTCATCTTAACTGTTCCAAAATTAGACACAGTTTCAAGGACAGGGAGTTCGAAATGACCCACACAGCAAGTAAATAGTATATTATTTCTACTGCCAGAAGTCTCTTGATCAAGAAATGACAAAAACGTGCAGTTTATTGAAGTCAAGAAGTATCATATGTGGAGTTGTTGTCGTCATTGGTACACATTTGAGGGTAGGTATCACATAGAGGTAGGGGAATTGATAAAACTGCCTCAACTTCAGATGCACGCTAACTCCATGCCACTAAAGACTTCAGTTATCATATTGTGGATAAATATCTTTCTGATGTGACTCACGTTTACATGACACTTAGTTGACATTAATTCACTTAATGTCATGTCATTCTACTCAAATAGCCAAAAGTAATATACAGTATGCTAACACTTTGCAGACTTCTCTGCCAGCCCCACTGTAAAGCAACATTACAAATCAATTCTCTGGGTTTTAATCCTTGTTAGTGTGGAAATAATTCTGTTTGTTTTTTGAAGGATTATTAAGAAATGCAAACCAGTATTACTAATATGACACACTCTTTCCTCAACCCAAAGACCCCTTGAATAAGATGTAAAAATCTTCTTAATACTAAATAATTTGCCCCTTGTCTGTTTCCCCCCCAAAAAAGAATCCCATTAGTTTGAAGTACATCTACTCCATCCTCATTGAAAGATCTAGAGTCTCTGATTCTGCAAATGTTGAACATTTTGAAGGTTTGGCAGCAATAAGACGTCTCTGACTTCACTAAAGACTCTATTCTCTGTGTGTGCACTGGAGGCTTCACATCTCCACACATGTGTAAGGTTCATGTTGGACTATTATTCACCTGCTGACAAGTTGTGATGAGATCGAGATGAACATGCTGCTCTTAATCGCACATGTTTAGCTGAGATTTGAGGTGAACGCAGACAAACTCTAACCCTTCTCTCTGCACACGCATCATTCCTCAAACTGAAGCTCAAATATCCAGCTGAAGTAACAACAGTGGAAGTAGCTTCATGAATGAGTGAGGGGTTGGGGGTTGTTTGCTTTGCTTTGCAGCTTAATTAATAGATCATAGCATTGAAGTCAAGATAGTCATATTCACTCTAGCTTACAGTGTCCTCGTGCTACACCTGCTGCTGCGGGTGAGACTCAATAAGAGAAGTGGAGGGCAGAGAACAACAAAAAAAACCAAATCATTTTGTGAAGTGAATGCAGTCAACACTGTAGGAAAGCAGGGAGGAAACTGTAGGAAATGTACATGAACTTTAAAGTTATTGAGAATACTACTTCAAAAATATATCGCTGGGCTGCTGCACTCACAAACATTTCAGACACTCCATTATAAAGCTTTGTGCTAAATCCTCCACTGAAAGTTGTGATGTGCCCTTCAATTAGTTAATGACAGATATTATTATTGAGAATGTATTTGTTGATTTTTATGTATTGATGACTGTGCCAATCAGGTTTTGCAGGCGAAACATTAACTAAGGACATGATGACTGGAAATGTGCGTTAATACTGCATCTGGCCATGCGTCCATCCA
The DNA here is from genome assembly GCA_020745685.1 of Tautogolabrus adspersus. Classification (NCBI taxonomy): domain Eukaryota; kingdom Metazoa; phylum Chordata; class Actinopteri; order Labriformes; family Labridae; genus Tautogolabrus; species Tautogolabrus adspersus. The sequence continues at coordinate 29,418,343 of CM036535.1, forward strand.
CAGTATTTATTACGCACGGGTCATCATGAGTCATTGTGTTGTTTAGGGGACGGCCAATGTTTCAAACAAACATCATAGACAGAGATATTATTCAACAGGTTTTATGTATAAATTTAAACTAGTGAGTGTTTGTTTTTGTATTTATCATCACTCAGAAATTCTTCCATATTTTAGGAGCTTTATAGTCTCAGTCTGTGACACTGCGAGTTGTTTTCATCATCACTGCATAAAAATCACTGTCACACACACTCAAACTGCATGCTACATACCTTGGAAGACATCCACATCCCGATCATCCTCTGAGCTCGCAGATAATCATAGTCCTCTTGAGGAAAAAAGAATATTTGTGCACGAAGTCCAGCGGAAAGGAGAGGAAGTTGCTCAATAACTCCCCTCTGAGGAGTTTCCTAAACAGAGTCATTTTTGCTATAGCTTTCCATCCACGTCCGTGTAAAGGGATATTGTCACTTTGAGGTTTTTGAAATTAAGCCGGGGAAACTTTTGTCGCCAAGACCCCCCTAGCCTGTCCATAGGAAACCTGGCGAGGCGAGTCATTTCTCCAGCCGTATTTAACTTAATGATTCCTGTGCTTAGCTCTCATGGTGGCTCGACAACACAAGGCTTTTCTTGGCCTGTTGTGGAAAAGCATGTTTGTGTGGATGTCATAGAAATAAGTCTAGCCCTACTTTATTTAATGACTTCTAAATGCTATTTTTTGTTTATATCATATTAAGAGTTGGAGGAGTAACAAAAAGCTTTATTTTAAGTCTTTGACTTTTTCCTTTACTGGAGTCCAATTTTTATTGGCAAGGTATGAAAGAGGTTGTTCCAAACCTTAGTTTGCTCTCTGTGAGGAAGTAACTCGAACATTCTTCAGCTAAGGTCAGAAGAGGACTAAATTATTGCCATTTGCATGGCCTACAGTATCTGTCTCTAAAATAAAAATCAGCCTAAACCAGCGTAGATTCTACATTAGTGCAAACAAAATAACTTTATTGCATATCAGCAAAACGATCATCCCTACCCTTTCTGTTTCTGACAGATGAAACCCATAAAGTGCAAATGCATAGCCTGTCTTGTTTAGAATTTCGATTTGATGTCAGATTTGGAAGCCCGAAAAGATTACATGTCTTAACTCATCAACCCGTTTGGCGAATATTTGTCTTAACTGCTCATCAGCGTGGAGAGGATTTGAGAGAAACTTTTGCTCTGAAATGGAGAGAATGAAATATTCTAAACCTGCCAATTAGTGATTTATGAGTGTGTGTGTGTGTGTGTGTGTGTGTGTGTGTGTGTGTGTGTGTGTGTGTGTGTGAATGTGTTAGTGTTTATGAGTGTGTGTGTGTGTGTGTGTGTGTGTGTGTGTGTTGTGTGTGTGTGTGTGTGTGTGTGTGTGTGTGTGTGTTGTGTGTTGTGTGTGTGTGTGTGTGTGTGTGTGTGTGTGTGTGTGTAGTGTGTGTGTGTGTGTGTGTGTGTGTGTGTGTTGTGTGTGTGTGAGGAGTGCGTAAAACTTGTGTTAGGGGGACCACCTGCTCGTACAGTCTCTTTATAGGGCATATTTCACTTAATAAGAAACTCTATTTGTTGTCACACGTCAGTCTGAATGGATTTAGAGTTAGTACTGTTTCTCCGGCCTATGTCTGTGCCGTTTCCTTTACTCGGGCTTTTGTCCAGCCCACACAGCGACTCAGTCACCCCCTCCTCCATCTCCATATACTCCGCTTTATCACCCAGCGAGGAGCCAGAGGGTGAACCTTTGAATTTCCTTAAAAAGTCCGGGAAGTAGGGGCAGCCCGGGGGCATACTCTCCACCGCCGGCGTCTGGTCCTCATTATCCGTCTCCCTGTGGTAAAAGTAGTTAAAGTTGGACACTATGACCGGCACCGGCAGCGCGATGGTTAACACGCCCGCTATTGCGCACAGGGAGCCCACTATCTTCCCCCCGACTGTGATGGGCTTCATGTCACCGTAACCCACCGTGGTCATGGTCACCACGGCCCACCAGAACGCGTCCGGGATGCTCGTGAACTGAGACGTGGGCTCGTCCGCCTCTGCGAAGTAGACCGCGCTGGAGAAGAGGATGACTCCAATGACGAGGAAGAAAATGAGGAGGGCCAGCTCCCTCATGCTGGCGCGCAGGGTATGACCCAGGATCTGCAGCCCCTTGGAGTGCCTAGAAAGTTTGAAGATGCGAAACACCCTGACGAGGCGGATTATTCTCAGGATAGCAAAGCTCATAGCCTGCTGCCCGTTGCCTTGGTGCTGCGCCAGGTCCGTGCCGAGAGTTATGAAGTAAGGCAAAATGGATACAATGTCTATAGTGTTCATAATGTTTTTAAAGAAAACAGGCTTGCTTGGGCACGCAAAGAAACGGACTATAATCTCAAAGGAGAACCAGATGATGCAAACTGTTTCCACTATGAAAAACGGGTCGTTGAAAGGAGTAAATCCGTGGTCAGGCTCAGTGGAGTTGACTCGTGGCTGTAGATACTCTTTATCATCCCTGAACTCCGGCAGCGTCTCCAGGCAGAAAATGACAATAGAAATGACTATAACCAGCACAGACACCACCGCAATCCCCCGGGCAGGGCTCGAGCTCTCCGGATACTCAAACAGCAGCCAAATTTGGCGCTTGAACTCGTCCTCCGGGAGAGGCTTTTCCTCCTCTTTCACAAAACCCTCATCCTCCCGGAACTTTAGTATCGCCTCCTCCCCGAGTTCATAAAACTTCACCTCCTCGGAAAAGATGTCAAACGGGACGTTGGCGGGTCTTTTTAACCGCCCCCCTGACTGGTAATAATAAAGAATGGCGTCAAAACTCGGTCTGTTCCGGTCGAAGAAGTATTCGTTCCTCAGCGGGTCAAAGTACCTGATTCTCTTGTCGGGGTCTCCCAGGAGCGTGTCCGGGAACTGACTGAGAGTTTTGAGCAGAGTTTCAAACTTCAGCCCGGACACGTTGATGACAACTCTCTCACAGCAGCCGCTATCGCTGTAAACGTTTTCGTATCCGGACTGGGGGCGCCTGTCAGTGAGCGACACCGTCTCATCATCATCCATGTTACACAGAAAACTCGACCTCTTACTTTCTCGGCCCCCCTCCTCCTCCTCCTCTTCCTCGGCTCCCTCGGCCTCTTCCTCCTCTATCATGATGTCCTCCTCGGATCCGAGCAGCGCCAGCTCCGAGTGGCGCAGGTCCCCTCCGAGAGTGTGCGTCCGGCTGCGTCTCCAGCGTCCGACGCCACGCTGCTTTTTACGCTCTCTGAGAACTCTCTGTTGCTGCTCGGGCTCCTGCTGGTGCTGCGAGGAGGTGGAGGAGGAGGAGGGGCGCGAGGCGGTACCGCTGCTGCTGATGTTGGCGTTCGTGGAGGAGGAGGCGGCGCGAGACTGATGCTGGCGGTTGTTAAGGAGATGAGCGCTCGAGGAGGAGGAGGAGGAGGAGGAGGAGGAGGACCCCCCAACGCCGCCGCAGCCACCGCCGCCACCATCAACACTACTTCCACCTCCGCTGCCACCTCCTCCTCCTTCCTCCGCACCGGAGCCTCCTTCGGTCACGGCCGCAGCAGTAGCCGTTCTCGACTGGGCTACCTGACGCTCCCTCTCCCGTGCGCGAGCTTGGGCATACCCGTAAGGCAGGTGGCTATTGCACCCGTCTGCGCCCACCATGGCAAACTCCATCTTTAAGTCAATGAGCGGCTCGCTACAATGACCGCCTCAGGGCGAAGTGGAAGCAGGCCAGAGGAGAAAAGTTGCAGCTCAAAAAAGCGCGTAGAGAGAGAAAATGAGGCATCTACCGGTTCCACCAATCAGTAGCGAATATGAGACTGTCACAAAAACAAACACACCTCATTCAGGTCCACGAGTGCAGCCCATGTGGCTACTTACATGGTAGGAGATATGTTCCCTTTTAGGCACAGGCCTGTAATTTTTTATGACATCATTACCATAACCAAAATCCGTGAGGCCCGGTGGCATAGCCTGTTATGCAGACGCTCTGTGGCAAACTTGCAGCGCCCGTTTTATTTGCTCAGCATCATAAATCACCGAGTCAACAAGCGACACCAAAACAGTCTCTCCTCCTCGCTTCCTCCGGTGCCCATCAGGTGGTTAAATCCTCCACGAGCGCGGCTTGCGCCCAAATGCGTTTTTTGATCCTCTGTGGTCACTCCTGGTTGCCATTTTATGCGTTGAGATAAGAAAAAAAACTGGATCTTTGCTTTTGTATTATAGAGCTTCGCTGAATCTGATCGACTTTATTATTCCTTTGACGCTCCGGGGAGCTGCGAGGAGAAGAGAAAGGAAAACAGCAGTAGGTTTAGCCAAAAGAGAAATCAAAGAAATACAATGATGTGTTCATATTTTCCGTTGTCTTGGCGACTGCATAGTGAGGATACTACTCGTTGTTTTGCAATATGAGGGCGGTAAAACTTAATTCTGCACAGTGTTATCATTATTAGTATCCTTCTGTTGTTGCTAGTGTTATTGTTAGTGTGTACATGCAGAAATACGGAAATGATTGCATGGAAGGCATCTCTGTTTAGAAACGCTATTACGCACAAAATTTTGCACATGAGAATAGCCTCTTTGTATATTGATATGCATACTTACATGTCTAAAGGGGCCAAACGAGATTGCCTCAGCCCCCCTACAAACAAATCTGCTGGAGGTGGAGGATGAGGAGGTAGGCTAGGTGAGGATGCAGTTCTTCGCTGTTACCCAAATTCCCGTCTTGATTTTGGAAGGTAATATCACAGATCCCCACAGTGGTATCCAAGCAGCGAGTATATCATCCACAACATGCATCCGTGCTCTGACGCACTCTGAGGAGGACACTTTTTTGGCTGCGTCTCGACGTCTTGTTTCTCAATTCAACAGGATCTATCGCCACTTCAGCCCCCGTTTCTGCTGCATCGCTCTTGTAAGACTGGCAGCAATAATCATTAAGGAGGGAAAAAGGAGCAGGTGTGGAGTTGGAATCAACGGCAGCTCCGCGCGATCGTGAATATAAAAAAAAAGATGCGAGGGTGGGTAAAAGTTTACCGTCACGCAGATGAGGGGAAAAGGCCCCCTGGTTGAGTCTGAGCATCACACATCTGTCTGTCTGCCGTTGTAGCCCTACCTATTCTCCGGTATCCTTTCCATTGTGTGTGTGTGTGTGTGTGTGTGTGTGTGTGTGTGTGTGTGTGTGTGTGTGTGTGTGTGTGTGTGTGTGTGTGTGTGTGTGTGTGTGTGTGTGTGTGTGTGTGTGTGTGTGTGTGTGTGTGTGCGTGCGTGTGTGCGTGCGTGTGCGTGTGTGTATGAGGATGGAGAGGCTCGGTGAGAAAGTCGTTCCTGTACTGCAGCGCGTGCAGGCGGTGCTCGGTCCTCCCCCAGTGGCCGCAGCCGGTCACTGCGCACCTTGCTGCAGTCTCACACCCGAGTCTCCTCTGCCCTTCATCAGCACTCCTGGGTGGCAACCATTGTCCTTCTCCAAAAAAGTAACACACTACTCTCCATTCATAATACAGTGTCGATAAAAGTTGTCATTCTTTGGGTGTAGAGTGTGAAAACATTGCTGTACTTTAAGTTTTCAGTCTAATCAAAATAATTCTGTTGTGTTTTACCCTGATAAATTATCTTACAGAAAGGTGCCTTCACATCTAAGTTTAGCTCAGTAGTCATTGAAATCTTTCTCTCTCTGTATTTTTTTATTGTACAAAGTACCCCACATGCCCTGGAAATCCACGCAAAGATTTTAAGAGTTTATCTTTGAAATATGTGAATTTAAAGCATTCGAAAAACTTTGTTTGCATGTATTCCCACATTTGTAACAACTTGTAAATAGCATGACTGTCAATATATTTGAGCTAGTAGATCTATGTTTACCAAACGTTAAAGAACATGTATTTATCTGCCTATTGCTTGTGAGGAAACAGGAAAGAAGAGAAGTCCTCTGCAATCCCTTTAATATTTGAGCAATAAAGAGACGACACATACTGTTGTATGCCCTCCCCATTTTAGTAGAGATATATATTTGCTCAATATCTTTTTTCCAAAGTCCCAGAACAGTTCAGTCATCAGAAATCAGAGAATCCCAGAGAATTTGGTGACTCAGCGGATGTAAAATCAGCAGCTTCTTGCACAAGTATTGAGCTTTAAATTAACATTTACGTCACAATCAAACTTCAGTGTCTTACTCAGTGGAAATCTGCTTTTATATGAAAGATGTAAACATTCCAGCACAAACATCATTTGAGAAATGGATGAAAGCAAATCAATGTGTAAGTGTTTCAGGTATACAAACTATGGCACTAGAAAATAACAAAGCATTAAAGGATTTTTGGAAATGTTCTATTTTTTGCTGGAGGCATAGAAACACTCCTCGGTGTTGTTGCAGAGGAACATTAATACAATACACCAAAGGAAATCCAATTATTCTGATGTCTTTCTGTTGAAGGCACAAACCTTGATCCTACTCAGGAAAAGAGAAGGCTTCAGAGACTCAAAGAGAGACACCTGACCTGATTTAGAGCTCTGACTTGAAAAACTATGACGTGCACAACGTTATCTTTTTTTTTTAACTAAAACACTAAATATTTAATCTGTTCTTATCTAAACAACTACCAAATGTTCTGAGCTTTGGTTCACGAAGGCAGCAAATAATTGTAAGACCCATAATTCAACTGAACTAATGTTTTCTCTTTCCTCTCACCCTCAGAAGAACTACATCTGACGTGTCATTTCTTGGTGATAGAGTGACGAACATCTATCCACACATCAAATTAAATTCACAATTCTAGTCTCATTGAACCTTTATGTTCCAGTTTCTCTCGTATTCAGAGGAAGTTTCAAACGTTTGCAGGTTTTAATATTTAAACCAACATTTATTCAGGACAAACTTTTAAATGAAAGTGTAAAATATTCATAAATCTATTCTCAAAGACAACAACAAGCCTTTAAGTGGCCTCACACTTCAACATCCCCTTTGCTGGTGACCCAGCCATTATCTGCTCTCTAATTCATCTCCAACAGCTGAACTGTTTTTTTTACTCCAGGAAGTTTCAGCCAATATGATGAAAAACTCTTTCAGCTACAAACTTCAATAGTTTCACAGACAACCTAGTGAATCATAGAATTTATTTATGGTAAACCAATTTGCAAACTGGTTGAATAAAGGCAATCGTCTCATCAAATACTCAAATTTACTTGTATTAGAAATAGCAAAATACTCACAGTTCTTTCTCTTTTACTAATTTAATAACTTATTAGTGTACTTATTTAAGATGTTAAGAGTCAGACAGAAAACAAGCGTCAATATGGAGGCTCAAAGTTACACAACAAGCTGTCTAACAAATTCCTGTGCTCAGATATAGATAAGTCAAACAATGCATTAATACTGAAGAAGCAAAGAATGCATGAGTTTCTTGTAAACTATTATAAACTGTAGACCAGTCACAATATTGAGTATTCAAGTTTTTTTTCCTGATTGTAGCCGCTTTAGCTGCCGTTTATACACACGTAGATATGATGATGTTACTCGATAAAAGGAGGATTGTTGTTTGCATTGTAAACTGTAAACAATCAGCAAAGTAAAAAATAAAGAGAATTTCCTTCAGGATTAAAAAACTTCTAGACAGACAGACAGACAGACAGACAGACAGACAGACAGACAGACAGACAGACAGGGTGGCTGTGGCTCAGTTGGTAGAGTTGGTCGTTTCTCAACCTGAGGGTTGGGATTAGGGATTAGTTACTTCTGATGTTCACTTTACATCTGCCATCAGTGTGTGAATGTGAAGGTGTGACATGCAGTGTAAAAGTGCTTTGAGTAGTCAGAAGACTAGAAAAGAGCTATACAAGCTAAAGTCCTAAAGGGGTGGCTGTGGCTCAGTTGGTAGAGTCGTCGACTCTCAACCAGAAGGTCGAGGGTTCGATCCCCAGCTGAGCAACATGTCCGATGTGTCCTTGGGCAAGACACTTAACCCTGCATTGCTCCCGCTGCTTCGGTGGCGGTGTATGAATGGATTAGTGTTGTACTTACTCTCTGATGTACGTCGCTTTGGATAAAAGCGTCTGCTAAGTGAATTGTAGCTATTGTAGCTAAGTCCATTTACCATTTACCATATCTAGATAGATAGATAAATCGATGGATGTACTTTTGTTGTTCCAGCATCTTAAAAAGCACCAGATAAAAATCGAATAAAAAGTCAGAGTCCTGCAATAGAGACACGCTGAGCAGACCTCTTAAAGATCTGTCAGTTAAACGTGAAAGTTTACAAAATATATTATCAAATGTTTCTATAGTTGTAGCTTGTTTTTCTAATTTATCCAGGAAAGCAGATATTTGTCCAGTTGGTCATTCCCTCAGAAGCAAACAGTGCACATATCCTTAAACAACTTCACAGACATTTCAGCACCTGGCGAGGTAACTGTTGAGTCACTGGTATCGATCGGCCTTCCAATTTGCCACCCCAGATTTATTTGGATCATTTTGCCGTTATAGGACGGTAAAACGTCTTATTCATTGCACCTTTGAAACCTTCTGGATTTAATTTGATTGTGCAGATAATTGATTTTTCTGCAGGTACCACCTCTGGCTGGGTGCTGGGATACACAGCAATCGGCAGCTAAAGCCCATCCGGTCCAGACCATTTAGTTCAAACTATACGTTCGACTCAAAAACTCTAATTAGGGCAAGAACAGCCTGTTATTCCAGACCTGAAACCTGATGCAATATTCCTCCAAGGGATCCCAATCATTCCCTCAGGTGTCTTTTTTAATCTTTAGTTGTAATTTTCCTGTAGGCGTTTTGCTTTTGCGGCCTCCTTCTCAAATATGTTACACAATCACTGCTTTCATAAGAGGAAATGTGAAACCAAATGTAAAATCCAATGCAGAGGCTTTTGAAATGATCAGTCCTGCTGACAGTGCAAATATCACTCACAGACTTCTTTGAAGAGCTCGTCTTCACACTCATCCCTTTCTGTCTCTGTGTGCAGCACATTCTCCCCTCAAACATTACAACAGCTTTTTTTTTGTCCACATAACATGTAGGCAACCTTCCACCCACCACACACACACACACACACACACACAATACAACACATAACAATCACACACACCTTCTTGCACTTCATTGAGCATCCACCTCAGTCAGCACCAGGGGGAGTTGTGAGGTCAGTAATAATAAGAGGTGATGGAGTGAGGATGGAAGGAGGCCTATTACACACAAGTTTAGCTGCACTTTGAACTAAAGCCAGAGCTGCAACACGGCTGCATCTGTTCACTCAGTCCTCATGCATCTTAAGAATATGTGCACAGTGAACAAATCCAGCTGATTAATGCATTTTTTAAGACACAAAAAACAACAACTTAACATTTCAAAGTCAAGAGGCATGCTTCTTTAAGCTCATCCTTTAAGCCACAACATGCATTTAATTACAATTCACATATTTCTTTCTCTTTCATGCAGAGACCTTTTAACAAAAGAGCATAAGAAACCCTTCATTCAAGATCAATGATATTGTCTTTTGTTATTTTTACAACAACTAAATCTAAAAAATGCTGATGGAGTTAGAAAAGAGTGAGAGAGACATTTAACACAAAGAATGAGACTTAATGAGGCAACAACAACCTTCAGTTGTCACAATGATGGAAAGCATCAGTGTGAAGTTTTATTTAGTCAGGTACAGATTCCTGAGAACAAGTTTTCTTAATGCTGCGTGGAAAAATCAATAAGCTAAACTTTGGAGTTTATTCAGGTCTGAGTATTACCATAATACGAAGAGTATTTGTCCTTTGTCAATATCTCTCACTCTGCGATATATAACAAGAGGAAGATTACAATTTTAAAATGCATTAAAGAAATAGATATTTTTACAAAACCACCTTTTTTCACGACGGAAAAAAATCTCTTGTTCCATTGACTATTCCACTTTTCTGCCGATGTTGAAATCAGCCAGTTTGACAGAATTATTTAGTATGTAAACCACCTTTGGTGTTTCTAAGGCTCGTAAAGTGGACTCACATTTACTGTTATGTTTATGTCGAAAACTGTTTTAACTTAGCCAACAAGAGCTAGCATGGGCTAATAAACTTTCTCTCTGATGATCTGATTTGTACTCGCCTGTTTTGATTTTGATCTTTTCTGTTGTTGTCTGAACCTCGGCACCATCGCAAATCAGGGCTCTTCCTCAATATGTGTTCTGCAGTTTTATACTCACTTGATGATGATGAGGAAATTCACTGAATCTCAAAACACTCTTATCTTATCTTTCTGTATTGAACAACATGCTTTGTAAAGCTGCATAAATATGGAGAAGTTTAAATATTTGGTTGAATCTGATCTGGACATCACCATAATATGAAGAGTGTACGATGTCCTGTGTTATCTCACTCTGATATATACAGTATATTTAAAAACAAGTGCAAATATGAAATAGCCTTAAGGGGGCTTTATCACCACACCTGAGCTTAAGAAGTTTGTCCTCTCACTTATCAGCAGGGATGTACAGATGTACTCCAGGAGTCAGACATCAGTAATGGATGTATGTCACAGCTGAGGCAGGCCTGTGAAAAGTAGCCCAAAAACACAATTTGTCTCAGAGGTTCAGCATACAAACATCTATCCTTCAGGTTTTTAAAAATAAAAGCTAAGCAAATTTTTGCACAACTAGATATCACCGAATTAAATGGCATTTTGCTAATTTGCTAATTTACGACGTGAATATTTAGCATATCCCACGAATCTCTGCAAGTTCAAAAACTAATCTGGAACAGCTGTAGCAAATAGGACACTGACGTCATGTCCTTGGTAATATTTCTTGATTAATGGAGCTCAGTTATGTTCATCAAAAGGATTGTGTATTAGACTAGTCTGTTTTTTAAATGAAAACCTAATGTAAATATGTAAGGGGTGTAGAGAAAAGAAGACTTCATATTATTTTGGCTTAGTCCCTGGACTGCTCAGGTTAAAATAGAACAGCAAGAATATGATTCATGATGAGTGACAGGGTCATGGATTCAACATAAAAAGAAATGTATCAGATATGCTAATATGGGAAATGTAACTTTACATAAGGAATGGGCTTGGATATGGAAATGGAAAGAGAACAGAGAAAGTAGAGAACAGAGGACAGTGAACAGTCATCAGCCGTTCATACAGATAAAACACAGCTAACCACCTACGTCCACGCTCAGCCTGCACACACAAACCTCCAGCACAGACACCGAACAAAAGTGTCGTCCTTGGCTGAGCTGTGTAGGCGTTGTTTTGTGTTTCAGGTCTCTGGTTAAAGCTTGCAGACAGGTGTGGCTCTGAGAAAAGGAAAAACAACGGAGCAGGTAGACTCATGGCCTCTCAATCAGATAAGAAAGGTTTATACCACAAAAGAACATTTCACTTTATCCACTGGGTGTTCGTCTTCTGTCCATTTGAATTTGAAATGAAGATACTTCTAGCGCCCTAATGAAAGGATGTCCATGTTTAAAACATGTGAGGATGACTCAAGTGTTTCATTCTAAAATGGATCAAAAGTCATTATTTTCATTGAATAAATAATCGACTTTAACTCGATTTAATCCAGACAATACGTCCCTCTCTCTCCTGTCCCTTTCCCTCTTCCTTTCTATGTTCAAATCAAACTGACAATATCACTTTGTATCTAAACAAACCCAGCTGTTCTACTCATAGTGGACTCATAATCTCTTTTGGTTAATGTTGAAATTGTATTATTTATTCATGGTTTATTTGTTAGAGATACAATATACATGGATGAACTGGAAACCGTCATCCATTGCAAGTATCGTAGTGTTTGAAGCAGAGGTCAATTCCCTAAAATGATCTCCAGATACTTCACCTCTGTTAGTCGTTTAATGGACACACAGATTGACTAAGTTTTCTTGGTGTTTATTTTCAAACAAAAGGCTTCCAGCCAAGCACATACTTTAAGTTTTTAGTTAACTGAGTTCTTCCAACTTGATTCACATGAACTTGGGAATTAACTTAACCAATTATTTAGACAATATAAGAATACAAGTAAACAAGAATACAGGGAACGTTCAAAGTCCCAAACCACTTCTCTACTGCCACCTATTGAACACATCACGTTTCTATTAAAGATCAATTTACTCATTTGTAATACTTCAACTTTCCTGAAAGGTACGTTTGACATTTGAAGAGTTTACCTTGGCCTTGATGAGTGTTTTGGTTTTATATCAAGTGACACAATGATTTTTCAAGAAACTGTCCGTTTCTGTTGCTGGATGTGATCACACACTGGTAGAGGAGAGGAGGCGGGGCTCTGCAGAGAAGGGAAAAAGATGTGACGGAGTGGCTTTGTGGTTTTGTCAGTTGTGTTATGGCAGCCAGTGTTTATGGTGTGTTTATAAAAGCTGAGAGGACCTTGCTCCAGAGCTCAAAATCAATGACCCGTGACAAAAAACTGAGATGTCAGCAAGATGTATGGCTGGGCGCTGGCTTCATTTAAAGCTTGTTTGAGCTGTTACACCCAAATGAGCTTATTTTATAGAAGAGTTTAGAGTTATGAAGCAGAAAATCATCCTGAGCAGTGAAACCCTCCCCTCGTCCATCATCTCCAAAGTGATTCCCAGACGCTTCCTCCTCCGGTAGCTGTGGGAAGAAGTCAGAAGATGCTCAAGCAGACATGTGATGAATGATACGTCAGTATTTATTTTGTTTAAGGTGTATGAGAAGAAATGTACATGTAGCTTATTCATTTCTCTATACAAAAAAAATGATATCCGCCCACACTTTCTAGGCTGCCTTTGGCACTTTCTGTACTATTATTTAGACATGTTTTGCCAGGAAAAAAAATCCAAAAAAAGTGATGTATATGTAGAGTGCCTTATGTCTCGAGCTACTCTAAACAGCTGCAGCAATAACAGTTAGCAACACTAGCTAACACGAGCAAAACCCTCGTCACCTATAACAACACAAAGTCCAAAGTCAATGAAAAACTTTCCTAATGAAAAATGAAATCTGTTCTGTGTTAGGAGAAGAAGAACTTTTTTCTGAAAGGGACATTTCTTGTCTTTGTGATTCACATCAGCTGGTTGGACTAAGAAGCATGGTTGTACCTTTTTACAAATGTTTTGCATTTCTGGAGATTTAGTGTCATTTTTATGGAGGCTACCCTGACTTTAACTGGACTTTTCCTGTCAGTCCTCTTGTAAAACGTACAGGGTGATCCGATTTGAGGTAATATTCATACATATATCTACAACAAACAAGTGGGTAGGGGTGATGACATTTATCTCACGCAAGCAGTGAGAAACCGATCGAATCACGTAATGAAGCTACATCATACTTTTTTTTCTGCTTGCCAGTTTCTTCTTGTCTACTCTTTCCTTTACACTATGAATCCATCCGATTACACGCAGCATTGATATGAAGGCAAAACTGTCGTCATCGAGTGGACTCTGTTGCTTCTTCTGTTATTTCTGGCAGATTAGACTGTCGTTACAGCTCAGCATATGTCAAATGTTTTTTTCTAATAAAGTGCTTAATGCATATACATGTATATGATGTATATGATATATGCATGTATATGATGCCTTTAGCCTCAATATAAACAGTAAGGTTTGAATCCCCACTCAGAATGATTTTAATTGGGCTGAAGAAATATTGTACATGTAAACATTAAGGCTCGACCAATATGGATTTCTGGGGCCGATATCGATATTATTAAGAGAAAAAATCCAATACCGATCTATCGGCGGATATCTTTCTTAGTTCTATCTTCGACCTGTAGAGATAGATGGATATAGATCCATTTAGTACCCTCTGCTGGTGACAGCCAGAAAGAGAACGGCTAGTGTAATACAATGAAATGCTTTCTGAATGGTGAATAGATCTAGTAATATCGGTGCATATCTGCGTTAAAGTGAGCAGATACCGATAGTCACTTGATATGCTAATATTGGCCGATATGATCGGCTGGCCGGTTAATCGGTCGGGCTCTAGTAAACATAGCTACTGACTTAAGTTTAATGACACACAGTGTTGTTTTTAGCCATCCATGATACAGCCAGTGGTCCAAAGCACACGTACAATATGTAGTTACTATGCTGCTGGAAAATTCCACATAGTACACATTTAACTTTCATCAAGGAAACAAAGGCTATATTTAGGAACAATGATTGTGTCTTAAAAGAATACCTGCCCTTTGTTGACTGTAAAAAACTGTTAATGTAATTAGCATATCAGCGCTGTGCTTGCGTGTCTGTAATGGTTTCCTCTCCGTACTTAATAAATCAAGTTTCAGGGTAGATGTGCTGATTTCAAGAAAAGAATACAAGCCGTTATTCAGACCACTCAAAAAATGACTAATGATGTGTATTACTCTGAATATAAGATTAATCAACTCTGGCTGGTGTTAATTAAGGACAAAATTCATGCTAACAATGATGTATTTCCGCTGACGCTTCCCTAAAGGAAACATTGCCTTAGAGGACGAAGGTGACACTCTATAAAAGTCGTTGCAGCCTTGTTAGGCAGGTGAGGCAGGATGCTGAGGAACCCGGAGTCCCCAGTGGCTGCAAGGGGAGACAGAAGAGCAGGTGAATGAACTGTGGCTGCTGCCCAAGTTCTTCTATTGTACTGTCACTGCAGATTGTGCGGCTCGTGGTGCAGTGCTAACTTTGTACTGAATGCTGCAGTCTACAGAATTAATCAAAAACAGACAGTCGCAGGCCTGGAGGCGGCCTCAGCTGTGTGAGTAATACATTTACTCCATTCATGTTTTTAAGAACAATTATTAAGGATCTTTAATTAGCTAGACTATAGTAGGCTTATTTATACATCGATAATAATAATGATAATAACTTTATTTATATAGCACCTTTAAATGGTAAATTGACTTGAACTTGTATAGCGCTTTGCTTCTGACTTACTCAAAGCACTTTTACGCCACAGGTCATACCTACCCATTCACACCCATTCTCACACTGATGGCAGAGGTTTCTATGAAAAGTGACCGTCAGAAGTAACGAATTCCTTTTCATACACATTCATCCGCCACTGACGAAGCAGCGGGAGCAACTTGGGGTTAAGTGACTTGCCCAAGGAAACATCAGACATGTGGCTGGAGGAGCTGGGAACCGAATCCCCGACCTTCTGAGCTGACCAACTCTAAACTCCACCCCTAAAAAAATCCCAAATGTTTACAAAGTGCTTTGACAGACAAAGCAAAGACGTAAACTCAGGACGACAACCGAACAGACATCAAGAGTCAGGCCAAAAACAGAGAGTACAAAATAATATAAATGCAAATAACAGGAATAAGAAATAAACAATAGGCAGGTCTCAAAGTCAGTTACCGTTATCTACACCACCTTTGTTCTTTTATATCTAAGTATTGATGTGATAACTTCTCCATGTATGCTACATTAACACCTCCACATTTTGTCTCTTCTCACTCTCACAGTATTTACAGATTCATAAATACAGACAGAAACTTTAGGAACAAGGCTCTTGCGTGCCTATGTTTTTTTGCTCTTAAGTCCCCGACGTCAGAGTCTTATCTTCTCGACAGACACAGATTCACCTGCTGGTCTTGCCTAATTGAGATTGATTAAGACTCACAGTTTGCTCCATCTGTGTTCGGGCACAGCCCTAAGGTGCCCTGGAAACCTAACCCAGGGGTTCTGCTGTGGTTAAATCCGCCCACAGGCTTTACAGTTCAACATTAAACCAATTTGTGTTCAAGAATTGTGTAGGGTCTGTCAATAAAAGTGAACGATTACTATAAGTAATCAGCTCTGTGGGCGTAAAGAATCTGGTGCTCTGAAATCCCTGACTGCAGAGTCCTGATGTCCCCCCGGACACAGATTCACCTGCTGGTCTTGCCTAATGGAAATGGATTCTGTTTAAAATCCAACCCAGAACATCTTCGCGAGGATTTAGGCTCAAAGTTTGTCAAAAACAAAAACAAGTCAAAGCTCACATAGTCCAGACTTAGCTGAACAACTTATATAAATTGCATGCATGTAATTGTTGAAAAACACTGACCCACATATATATTGGCAAAAACCTATGAGCACAGCCTTAAATATGCTGGAAAAATGACAAAGCAGAGAAGTTGTAACATCAGACATTTATCAGTGATGTTGGTGTCAGTGTTTTCCATCTGGGGGCCGACATTTATTTCTATTTTAGGGGTCTGTCTGAGCCTTTTAGCCGTGTAATCTAAACAAAATATCAGCAGATACTGACTGGCTCCTCCTCCTCTGAAGAGAGAGAGGCCTTGAGCCACGGGGCATCCCCCAAACTGCTGAGGGAAAGAGATGAATAGATACAAGGAGGTCTAAACAGTGGAAAACTCCACCAACCCCAAGGTCCAATAGATTAAAAGGATTTAAGTACAGCACTATTTAAGTAACAGAGATGACGGCCGCAGGTCTGAAGCTGGTCCAGATGTTGAGAGAATAACAGAAGAAACAGAAGACGTGAAGACGTGCAACTGCAATTAAAGCAACAACAACAACAACAGAGCTCTACAGGTACATTTCTGTTCAAGATGTATGTAGATAACTTGCAAACGGTTTAGAGTGTATCAATGATGCTGATGTTTCTTGTATTTTATTGAGATTATATATACAGCTATGCAAATCTTAACAACGGTACTGTTCTTTCAAAGTAGTCAAAAGTTGCAACTCCACCTGTTAAGGATGTGTTTCTTTTCTCATAATGACTTAGTTTTGTTTGGTGATTTAGACTTTTTGTATTTGCTTGTTACTTAAATGTATTTATAGTACGATTTATGTGGGTATGTACGGAAGCCCTAAGCAGACATGCAGCCATACTTTTTATTTACTACATTTTTCACGTGATAACGAGAAATTTGTTTTCTTGAGATCTCAAGTTATTCCTCTTTTATGCTCCCAAGAGTTGAAAAGCCAAAAAACAAACAGGGTTAAATTACCTCATTAGTGTGAGTCATGGCAGCATGGCATATTGTGGTCTGGCACATAATAATGACCAGACTTTTTGCCGTAAAATTAATGTTTGGATGCATGTTTCCTTAGGTGCTCTGTGAGGATGAAAGTTAGTTTTCAATATTTACAGATTGTAATAATCATTGCCCGTCTCCTTATCCCTCTTTATCCCTGATGGATGTTATTCTGTTGCTGTAGTGAAAGAGTATTTTACTGACATGTAGCTACTTTTAATGAGAAGGAAGTATAAAAACAAATTCAATTTGTCATTTAAAAAATAAATCAAACCAAACCAAAGATAACACTCATAAAAGCCCGGTAGTCTCTGAACCGGAAAAAGATTCCAAAATTAGTTTAATAACACAATCAATCCAAATTATTCAAATATATCGACTCTGAGCTTTAAAGCAAATGTTTGTTTGTTTTTCATCACAAGGCGACATAGTACGGTGCCTGGCATTGAACAAATCAGCTAAAATGGATGGTTCTTGAAAAACCATTTCCAACCTAATTGTTAGAACGTTTCTCCGTGCTGTTGCTTTTCAGCAGCTTTAATGGCAGCTCATTGTTCTTGGACTGTTCACTGCTCGTGTTACAAAGTATGTGAATATATTAACCAATTAAACTCGCTACTAGACTGTCAGCTTTATATTTCTTTATCGACATGTTAGGTTCCCTGTGTTTCCCACTTTTCTTTAATGCGGGATGTGAGCGACCTTTTCAACATGCAGTTTGAGGGATACTTCAGAATTAGGTTTATTGCTAATTAGGTCTATAAATACAAGAAATGTGTCTCTGTGTTTTTGGTGCAAAAACAAGGAAAACAGAAGTAGAATTTAAAAAAGGAGAAACAGTATTAAATGCCAATTCTGTCAAGAAACTTAAATAGATTAAGATTAAATAGAGGTGCATTTGAGGAGTTGTGCAGGAATGTCCAAGACGATGGTGCAAATATCTTACAGTATAAAGTGAGACACAGTGGGCGTGGTAAAGAGACGATACTCAAGTCCAGTGTGTGAGCGTTCTTATTACAAACGCTGTGAATGCAGCATGTTAGCTTGTTCTGGCCCCTTTTTAATTTTATAATCCAACTAGTGGTTAAAGGGATTCAAATCATTTTAGCTGCTCTACGGTTAACCATTCATTAGACTTTCCTTCTTCAGGTAGAGGCAAATTCAAAACTGATAATTTGATTTTCTGTAAATCAACTAACCACCAAAGTCCCAGGACAAAGAGCAAAGTGGTGATCACACTCTAATCTACATGGAACTTCTTGGATCTCATGGTGTTTCTTTTAAGTATCTGAGGTGACACCTGATCCCCTCTTGTGGCAGGCGTATGTGCTGCACCATACAGACAATGAAGCTGGTTGTCATGGCAGCAATGCTGGCGGTAGCAGGGGCGAGGAAGGTCTGCAAATCCGGCTGTCATCTAACCAATAAAGTCATCCAAGTGGAGCTCTGCGGCCGTAATGAGCCTGTCTTCACCACTGAATGTGCAGGACATTGCTACAACAAGGTAACGGCTCATTCAAACTATGAAAAAACAGCTCCTTAGCAGACCCAGCATTTATTCTGCTTGTTTGTTTGGAATCAAACTCCTTCACTGAAGTAAGAGTTGCACTTTAAAAGTCCTTGGATATAAGACAAATGTCCTAACAACGAAACTTAAGAGTATGCAAGTATAATCAGGAAATTGTACTTTAAGCAGGCTTTAAAAACTAAATACTCAATGCTCGAAATGTCCACGTTATCAAAACTCTTGGGCTTCAGCCTCTTTACAGACGGAGGTCGGTGCTCTCAGAGAAGGACCTTAGATGTCTGAAGACTCCTTCACACAGGTAGAATCCAAAGAAATACTGGAGCACATGAATCACATGTGGCAGATGTATTTCTTTGGATTCTGTCTGTGAAGGAGTCCAGTGAATCATTTCTTTTTTTACCTTTATGAGTTTATTCAAGAGCATTAATGCTACAGCAGAATATTGTAGTACTGTGGCGTAACTACAGATTATATTCTTTGTGGATTCAATTAATCATATTTTTCTCTGTTCAGTTTTCTAACGTTTTAATTAGTTTCTCAAGTATATTTTTTTGTGTTTCTTTTAAATTCAAAAGAGAAGGAAATGCTGTTACACCTGCCTAGAGAGACCAGTTTAATGTTTAATAGAGCTAGCAGCCCCAAACGTCAAAGTTACAACAAATCAACGATGTCATTAGTCAAATGGAGAGAAAAAAACCTCAATCATTCAAATAGATGCTTACTTACTTTCTGCCAATAGACATATCGTTTCATTTGCATTAACATAAAGTACACTGACGGGTTGTTTATTTTATTTTGAAAATGATCCTTTTTATAAGCTTTTAATAGGTTTATATGCAAACAGTTGTAGTTGTTACATGTTACTACACTTAAGAAGTGAAAGTTTTCCCTCTGAAATGTAGTGGATGAAGAGTTCATATGGAATAATAAGCAGGACAAGTTCATTTAAACTCTACTTGAGTTCTAATGTTAAAGAAACAAGCTCGATTTCACCACTGCTCATGTGCACAGATGTGTTCAGCCAAACTCTTCTGATCCGGCTCCAGAGTTGAAAGTTGTAACAGCTTTAAAACGGTCTGATAAAGTGGATAGACAGCCCTTTTTGTGAGTGATTTATTTGCATTCATGTGTTTAATCGCGCTTGTTGTGGATGACAGGACTCGGCCTACATCAGCAATGCTGACGATGATAAACAGCAGGTCTGTATCGGGAACTGGACCTACGAGGTGAAACAGATTCCAGGATGTCCGATGAGCGCCACCTACCCTGTGGCCACACACTGCGAGTGCAGAGCGTGCAACGCAAAAACCACACACTGTGGGCTCTTCACTGGAGACCCAGCTGTCTGCCCTTTTAAATAAACCTAATGTCCATCATTTATTTACTTGTAACGTTAGTGTCACTTGACTTGGTATTAAAATAAACATGCATCACATGAGTGTTTGTGTGTTGTCTTTTTTATACAAGTCACACAATCAATGCTCTGCAACATGTTCTCCCTTCATGTGCTTAAAAAATGCCACTGATTGGTCTTCAGCCGTGATGATGAAGGTTCCTGCATCAGTTCAGGGCTCTGTGTCACCACAGTCAGTTCAGTCATGTTTGGACCATAGACTTTTGTAAAAAGATGGAGGACATGACAGCCCTAAAAAGTGCGGCCAAAACATTTTGAGCTCCCCCTGCTGACTGGCTGCAGTATAGGTCATAAGCTCCTCCTCCACGTTAGCAGTCCGCACATGGGGCAACTATTAAATCAAAATACACAGAAAATGTTGTTTTCTCAAACATCCTTTCTGTCATAAGAGTTGGTTATCACGCTGATTTATGTCCAAGTGATAATTTTTCCATCACTGTATTTTAAATCTAAAGGAGCACAATGCCCTGATCGACAGCTCTGTGGATAAACGCGACGCTGTGTGCACTGGATTAACAGAGCATAAACAGTGAAGGAAACATAAACACAAATACAAGAATTATTGGACTTTCCATATATCTGTGACTGTCTGCTTTAAAAAGACACAAGAATCTGTTCTGATGTGGACTGTACCAACCTGAGGGATCTTTGCTGTTTTATGAGTATGTTAAATGTTCATTTTGGTTAGCGGAAGGGGCGGGGCATTAATCCTGCAGCTCGAACCCACTAATCTCTCCTGCACAAACTCTGCCGCACCAAAACAATAAACTACACGATCCTGAAATAGAATAGAAAGCTTTTATAGTCATGATACAATTGTACAATGAAATTAGAAATGCTTCACTTTACAATGCACAACATTCAGGCATCCACAGATTCAAACAAGATGCATTCAAGGACGAGAAGAGAGAAAGACAATGTGTATTGCTTTAACTCACAAAGGAAACTAGTGTGGTAGCTACAGCATCATACTTTAATGTGCTGGACCACTAACTAAGCTGTTTTATTTGAAAACTTGGAGTGAAAAGGGCATTTTAAATTTGTTCTTTTTTGTACTTTGAGGCATCAATGATCTAAGAAAGGAACACATTTAATTCTGTTCTGTTTTGCGGTTAATCCTCCCAGAATATTGTAACCACATTATATCACAGAAGAATTGTAGAGTGACTTAAACTGGATTAAATCCCCTACACACCATTCCCCTTTTGTCCTGACCAGATTGACTGACCCCTTACATTCAATAATAACGGGAATGTACGTTTTCACAAGGTCTTAAAGAAGAACAGCAGGCCTCACCTCTTTTTTGACAGGTGGAAATGAAAATATAGAGTTTGCAGTGCATCCAAAAGCTCCTCTAATGGGTCTGCTTATTGCTGGCTCTCGTCAGTGGGCGGCACTAAATCCAGAAAAGAGCTCAGTGGGTAAAATCTCCTGCTCATCTGAACTCTTACAGTGCCGTACAATGTTTGGCTGTTGCAGTTACGATGTCAGGGAGACATAATGCTGCACAACATGTATCAATGACTATAGGATTGTGCTCATGTTTGTTCTGCACTTTGTGATGTCGCGAAGGAGTCACATTGGGTAATTGATTGTTATTGAATTGCAATTGATTCAGTTTAATTGATTTCGCACTCACTCAGTGTCAATGTCAATCCTGACTGTGTTATTCTGCTATCGACCAATCAGAATAAAGTTTCCACCCATCTTATATTCCTCTACTTCCTATATGACATGATCACACTTCATAAGAGCAATTCATTGTTCCTGTGCAAGTTACATTTTTACTGTGCGATGTAGTATCTGATGTGCATTAATACTGTGCAATCTACATTTTCTACTTGAGTGCATGCTTGATATGTTTTATAGATGACTGAATGTCATGTTCTTTAAGGAAAAGTATTTCATAACTTAGGTGCACAAAGTTTTCTGTTCTACAAAGCCTGAGCAGTAAAATTCATGCATGCATACGTTTTCTTTTCCTTTCTTAGACTGCCAAAGAAATTAATGAAACTAGAACCCAAAACTCCACACAAGCAGAATAAATGAACATCTTTGCAGGAAAATATGCAGAATAATAATCTCTATCTCTCCCGAAGTCTTCTGCAGACTATCATCATTTCTATAACACAATAATGAAAAGGCTTGTTTTCCGCCTGAAGCAGATTGTTACAGTATCATCTTATTATTCAGAGACATGAACAAACCTGAGGCCTCTGCTAATGACAGAGAACTCCCTCTTTAACATGACAGCCAGTTAATTGCCACCTACAGTGACACTTACCAGCTTTATTTTCCAGGAGATTTACCCTGCGAGGGAACAAGTGTAGCTCAGTTGGTCCCCGTCACACTGGTCCTCACTGGACCTTCAAATGAGTAAGGTAAAATTAAAATCCACAGAGTGGTAATTACCACTGTCTCAGAAAGAAACTGAATCAGCCGGGTCATCAGTAAATCTTTTTGCCATTTAGTCTAAGCTGACGCATTGCAAACTACCTTATATATGGCCCTGCATTTGTGTGTTTTACAATAAATGATATTGTGTTGTTCTTTTACAATATACCCTGACTTGTACACCTCATTAATGACTTTTTAATTGGTTTATTTTACAATTTATTCAATATAAGAATATATAGTAATACCTTTACTATGTGAGTAGTGCAGAGCAGGCTCTAACTGCATTTCCCTGTGCAAACCTGTACTGTATAATGACAAGTGAGCTGAACCTAATCGGGAGCTATTAGAAATTTGTGCAACTGTAGGGTGCTTGTATTTAAAGAGTATCAATACTTTAGCCAGCCAGTGGTGCACAGGTCAGTGCTGTGGTGCCCTAAGAAGTGAGACAATCAATGAAATGATTGATAGAACGTAATGGGGCAGAAGGATCAATAAGAGAAAAAGAGTTTGCAAAAGAAAAAAGTTGATAGAGGGATTACAGAAAGTTTTTTTTGCACTTTCAGGGAGCAGCAAACTGAGTAAAGTTCAGAGAGGAAAGGGGAGAGGAGACTGAAGACAAGTTTTCAGTTTGTTGTGTGGACGCTGGGAGGAGAAAGAGTTGAGACGGGATGGAGTGATGACGACCCTGCAGGCAAAGCTGACCTGTGTTTTATAAGCTGTAGACTTGGACTGAAGCTGCTTTATTTATTTCAAACCAAGCAGCCTGAGGTAAACGTCCAGAGGAGGGAGGGAAGAATAAATGAGACATGAAGGAGTCCGAGAAACAGGGAGATAAAGATGGCAGAAACCATACTGCATTTCTTCTCTAGAAACATCAGCTCATTAAAAGAAATAAGAAGAGCATAAAGTGTGGAGTTATAACCTAAACACATTACTTACAGCTTTGGTTAAATTGGATTAACTGATCCCAGACACCAAGAAAAGCAGTCTTGAATTATTTTGTAGTCGTGGACAAGAAATATATAAATTAGAAGAAATCCAATTTTCATAATTGACACAAGCCTCTTATTCATGTTCTTTTACCAGAAGCTAAATCTGATGTTATGTGTAAGAAATAAGCAGCTCACAAACCAAACAAACCTGCATGTGAGGCATCAGAAATTAGACTTCAGTAGTGTGACATCTGTTTCTATAGATAGGTAGAGATACAAAAAGGAGGCTTTATGATTAGAGGGGTGGATTTCACAATTTTTTTCATCTTAAACAAAGTGTGGGGGAAATGCTCAACCACACCTTTGTATTGCTTAAATGTACTTGCTCAGGAGACAGGATTTGACCAACAGTTAGAAACAATGTCTTGTAGCCTTTGTACCTAAATCTGAACGTCCATTACCAATTCATTACCTTGTCCGTTTTAGGACTGATTTGATGCAGCACTATAATCAGTACAACTTTTAGAGTGTTTTGTAATCAACAAAATTTTGTAATCTGCAAAAACGACGACATTCATATCAGTTGCAGCCATCTGTATGAAGTATAATTAAGTAGCAGCACTTGCTCTGTCTGTAGAGACTTAGGTTGGGATCTGTGGGGTCACCGTTTCAAGTCCCGGTACGAATTCTCTGGTAGCTTGAGAGGTACCAGCTGACATCCCAATCACTGCTGATGTGCCCTAGAGCAAAGCGCCGAACACACATATACTTAGGCGCTCTTACATGTGCAGCCCCTCACTCTGACATCTCTCCATTAGTGCATGTCCATAGCATCCTGTTTGTGCATGTGTGTGTGTATTGCATGTGTGTTTCCTGGCCTATGTGTGTGTAACGTGAGTAAGCAGCATAATAAGAATAGGGAAACGTATATTCTAACTACTTACAAATTGTTTTAGATTTGTCATTGTGAGCATGCTAGAATTGAAAAGTTAGGATTTTCTAGTTCTAACAGCAGCGCAAAGCAGCCAAGACGACTGTACACTCTTAGTTGAGATGTCTGACAACTGGCTGAAGTGATCAGCCAAATTTCTTTTAACTTTCTCTTCAACTGATTAATAATTTGACTAGTCGCTTCTGACAGAATATCAAAACAAGCAAATCTGCTCTGTCCACATCCTCACAGATCTTTGACCTAGTCGCCGTTGTGTTTATAGATTTTTTATTTCAGCCTTTGAGTCTATGCAGCTCCTCACATGACTCATGTTTAACATCTGGAGTTTTGTGTGGACACTGCAGGAAGGATATCAGGAGACAGATTTCCCTCCTCTCAGGTCATCTGTGTCCTTAAATAGCAGTGTGTTCTTATCCAGAAGCCCCCCAGAGGTTTGTGCTCCCTCCTAGTATTGGCTGCCGCAGCCAATTTTTAGATTTAGACATTTTATCAAGTTTATAGACCATTTGATGCTCTGCTGCCTCTGCTGGAGGGACAAGGCCATGGAGTGGATTGCTTTTTGTCAAACTATGATCAATTCTTTATTTAGTTTTTTTTTTTTTTTAAAGCTATGGTCGTATTTTTCTTAAAGTTATAAACAGCACAATCCAGAGTGCATTTCTGTCCCCTCCATCTGCTGTAAACAGCTTTTAAAACCACACCGGGCTTTATATGGGAACATGAATAAGCAGTTTCTCAGAGTTTGCAGGAGCAAACAGTCTTAATGTGATTGGAAGGATCCTGGTTTTGCAGCTTGAATGTAATTAATATGTGATTTAAGCCAGTGAGTGTACGGGTGTGAAGGGGCCACTCCAAACTGAAATGTTTAAGAGTCTGAGCTGCAGTGCTGCTCTGAAACAACCACTAATTTATTCTTCCCCACAGCAACTGGACTGCTTTGTGTTAGCAAATCAAATGATGTCGTCTATTAAAAGACTAAGAATGTAAAACCAGCTCTGTGGGGCTCTACTTATGAACAGAGAGGCTTTGAGCTAAATGCTAATGCCAGCATGCATAATGTTCACAATGACACTAAAACCCGAATGTAACGGACGGATTCAAGCTTTGACCTTACGATCGCCCTGATAGAAGGTTACAGGACTGCCAGAGTTATTACATTTCATCCTGAGGGTTGTTTGAATGTTTGTAACAAATTCACGGTCCATCCAGAAGTTGACAAGAAATTTCACTGAAGGTGACAAATGTCAACGTTTAAGCAGCATTAGAGGAAATGTGAGGGGATCCCCAAAGTAATTAGGAAGCCTCCTCTTGTTATCTTACATTTGAACTTAATTTCATGGCAATCAATACTATAGATGTTGAAATTCTTCCACTGATAAATAAAAAAACTTTGGTCAAAGGATCACTTAAGTGATTCAGATTTATTTTCATGCAGAACAGATAAGTTGACCAGTCGTCATGGCGATGAATCAAATAGATGTTGTGCGACTGACGAAAAGTCTGATGATCCCTAAACTCAGTATGATTCATCCTCTGGGCTCTAAATGCATGCACAACTTTTAATCTATTGTTATGATCAATTCTGCATCATCTGTCGGATTCTTCATTGATTGATGATCAGTTTTGATGTAAAGAAAAAGCTGCTTGTGTGGTGCTCATGTTGGGGAAGCTGTGGCACTCCGCTTTGAATGATGAATAAAAACCATTACTGCATAATAAGACAATAATGCATAAGAGCACTCTGCTTTTGTTTACGCCAAGGATACTAGCATGGTTTAAAAACAATTTTTAAAAAGCCTCAATTATATATTACAAAATGAGACCTTAAAAGTATTGAATTTGTTTGCAACGTCTTAAATATCATTAAGAAATGTTGTTTTCTGCTCTTCTGTACGATTACTGGCATTTAGGTGCTTTATAAATTTGACCTTTTTTGTGTATTTTTTCATGTTGTATACTTCTACAGTTTTGTGTCTGCCTTTTAAATTCACTTTGCAGCTTTTTAGTAAACTTCAGTGGTATAAAATTGTGCTTATTAAATTGAGTGGATTTTAATGGACTAGAGGATTAAATAAAAACCATTAAGTCAAACAGAGCTGTCACATTTTTTACATTTCTTTCTTCTGTCTGCGGGGACCAGACACAGGTGGAAGGAGACAGAGCGAGAGAGGCCGATGGTCTTGGCAGAGACAAAAGAGGAGGAACAAGGGTGAGTTTACTTATACTGTTAAAAAAAAGAGAGTTTGGTGGGGAACCCTCTTCCACCCTGACTTGAAAGTATCATTTCACAAACATTAGAACTAACACAATTCTCACTGTAGCATTGTTAAGGGAACTCACCACAACTTGTTTTTGTAGGCGGTTTGTAGGTAGGTTTCTGTATGTAATGGATGTGATAATTTAGCAATGCTAAGTTAACAGACAACGTGCTAGTACTGATCAAATGAATTGATAAGCTCAGGGCAGAAGATCCCTGTGGATTGGACCGTTTGGAACTGGATTTTTGTACGTGTTTTTAATATATTATAGTCTTGACTGAATGCATGGACTGTCTAACTAACATTGCCCTCCGTCTGATGATGTCACTTCATTCAATTCCTATACGTTATAATTTACATGTGCAAGACTTTTTTTGACACCTGAAATCTGTACCAATTTGGGAATTAATGTTTTTAAACAGCTTGTAGGTGGTTTATTAGCAAAATGTCCGGATTCTGCTCAAAACATCAACTTAAAGGTCACATGTTATGCAAATACACTTACCATGTTTTTTCAACACTAATATGTGTCTCTAGTCCGTCTACAAACCCCCCCGATTATGAGAAAAGTCTGTCCTCTACGTCTTTTGCCTCCTCCACTTTTCAGAAAATGTGTGCTCAAACAGGCTGTTTGGAGATTTTACCTTTGTGACATCACAAAGGCCAGTAACCCCTCCCCCAGCTGGGTGACACTCCCACAGCTAGGTGTTTGTTCCGCCCTCTGAGTCTGCCTTCTCCCCGTAAACAATAGGGCATGGAGCAAGAAAGCCAGAGCCACTCAAGCCCTTCCAGAGGGGCGTGGTCAGACACAGCTCATTTGCATTTAAAGCTACAGACACAGAAACAGCGTGTTCTGAGCAGGGCTGAAATAGAGGGGTTTATAGGCATGATCAAATACAGGATCAGAGTGAATTTAGAACAAGAAACTTCACAGACGTGTTTTGGAGACCTCTGAGACTTATCTAAACTGGTTGAAAAGGAGAATAACAACAACTAATGCTTACTAATATTCTCAGCAGCAGTCACAAAGTGCATTTTATCCTGAGAAAATATTTAAACTGGAACTGAAGTTTGAATTTGAAGAATAAACTTTGATGAGTAACTTGTTTGCACAGACTTTTTCTCTGCTCTCATCGACTAAGTTCTATAAATATTAATAAACCTCATTTATAAGAAGCCCTTTTGGATGAGCTTTTAAATGCGTGATAAAAATAGTGACAATGTGAAAAAGAACAAAAATATATGGATTTAACACCTTCAACCCCAAATCCTAAAAATGTTGAACGTTACATAAAATGTAAATAAAAACAATGTTATGATTTGCCAAACATAGAAACCCCTTATTTGATTGGAAATAGAGACGGTGGTCAGCCTTCTGCACACAACATTGCTGCTACAGGACAGCAACCCTGGACCGGATGACTCCTGACCTACAGCTGAGCCAGAGGACAGCAGGATGTGGATAAATGAGACATTACTGTCTCAGCCTCTCTGCAGCTCTTTCTTTACTCAGCGTGATGAACTGCTGTGTCACGATGCCTTTGGTCTGCGTGATGAAAGCAGAAAAAAACGATGATCCCCTAGCGTGTGTCCAGTCTGAGATAATCAGGCTGAAAATGACCTAATGGAAATAAAAATTAATGACATTTTAATTTATTAGATGGATTGCTGAGATGACTCACACAGACACTTTAATGAATGTCTTTACTTGTTAAAGGCACTCATGTAACATCCCTCTGATGGTGAGTTCAATGAGACTGTGACGTCCTGCCCTGTCTGCATTTGTTTGGCTTCCTGGCTTGGCAGACAGTAGGCGGAGTCAGGAAGGCCATTAGTTCAACTGGGTACACCTGAGTCCATCAGGACTCGGCTTATATAAGTGGCTTCCACTATAACTTGTGTCTGTCCTCTCTTCCTCCCAGGCCTCCACCAGCTGGTTTGCTTTTTGTTTGCACTTCACAACACTCATCCATACATTACATTCATGTGATTTACATAACGATGATTGTTTCAAGTTTAGTTTAATACTACATGAATTTCCTTTAAACCTTGTTTCATGTGTGATACCCTTCTTTTGTCACTTACTTTGAGCCAGTTCGTGACAGAGATGTATAATGGAAGTATGGCTTTTAGTTAAGAAGGTGGGTATGCTGTTGTTCCTGATCGACTGCTTCTCCTCTGGCACTGATACTGAACAGATATACAGAGGGACTACAGATGTAGTGCTGACCATTTAACCGCCTGCTCTTTTGAGTATTTCCCCCATTGAAGAAACAAAGACAGCTGCTTGAGACGGTTGCTAGATAACATTTATAATCAAGAATTGAAAACAATGTGTAATGTATAGTTTTTAAAACATGTTTAGTCCACTAATTTTTGGAGTGAAATCCCATAATGTGTACAAATACGTGTTTCTATTGTTTATTAGTGTTGCATGATTTAACCAACCTGCACTACAGATACAGCTCCATGAAAGCCTTAAATACTTCCTCAGCTCTTCTGTTGGGCTTTTTTGCCTGATGTCAGTTCAGTTTATTTGATGCCGTTTATATTTTTTCTAAAAACGTTTTAATTACATTTACTTAGATTCAGTAAGTCATTGTGACTAGAGATGCACCAATCGGGAAATTGCAAAGGAGTCAAGCGCACTCAGTCTTTGCTCTCTGCGTGGGCTTCATATTCTGGATATCTGCAGGACCGATACCAATGTTTGAAATAATAATTTATTCATCTGCCGATGTTTGTTTCATGACTTCTTTTGGTGTAAGAACCCACAGTTCCACTATTTTCTCTCATGTTTGACAATGAAAACAAGTTGCTTCTTCTGCCCAGTAAAACTCCTCTTCTCTGAGTCAGTAGTTAGGTGTACTAGATGCCAGTTTTTAATTGATTTGGCACAACAAATAAAAATCAGCTACTGACATCGGTTCATGCCACAATATTTGTCGATTTGCCGATGTCTGTCAACAGGGCCAATATCGGCCGATATCGATGTTGAACGATGTCTAATTGTGACCAAGTAGATTTTAGGATTTTACTTAAGACAGCTAAAAAAACTAAATATCAATTTTTCTAAAGACTTTGCAGCGCACAAACAAACAATGCCGATATCAAACATAAAAAAGAAAATGTTTTATTTACAAACAATGGCAACATTTATCTCAGGAGTAACAAAATGAACATGAAAGATTCAGGTGAAGATAAACATCGCTCTGCACAGTCTATCGCTTCATCAATCTGATAAACATCATTTTAACATTCAGGAAGATTCCTTCAATGAAGCATCGTCTTTAATGGTCGCTGAGTATAGGGAGAGAGAACGTTTTGTTTCCCTGGTATCACTATAGAGCATCTGAAGAGTCACTGCTGATTAAAAAGCAAACTTGTTCCGGATGATCTCTCCACCCTCCACCTCCACCTGCTCGTAAAGCCACTTCCTGTCACAGCGGCACTCTACTCCGCACTTTCGTGAGCCGCACTCGGGGCAGGGGTAGAAGCAGCCCATGCAGTCCACATCCAGACAGTCGCACATGTCCTTACTGTTGGACAGCAGCCGGCCTTTGTTGTCGTAGACTCGGCTCTTGGCTCCGAAGGCCTGCCTGCACGCGACAGATCAAGAGACTCGTGTTACGGATTGGCTTGTTCACCCTCCCTTCTTTTCAGTGGTTTTCTTTTCTGGTTGAAGCTCGATATGAACTCTCTCTGTATAACATCTACAGTTACACAGAGGGAGTTTTTTGTTGCAGGTTCAAACCACTGGCAAGGACAATTTCAATTATGTTTGAGGAGCAGTTCAAATGTTTCTATTTTTTGTCTTTATATGTTTTGTATTGAGAAATTTGTGACAGTTACAGACAATGCAACATGAACATGAATTTCATTTTTTGTTTTGTGAAGCTGCTTAGAGTTTGGGAATATGTATATCTTAACCTTGAAAAACAAATGTATATTTAGCAACTTTTGAGCAAATTAGCAATAGCTGTTTTATTTTAGGTTTGGGACATCAAGACCTGCTGTTATGTTACCTGCAATCAAAGTCTATTGTCTAGTTATAGACTAACAAGGTGCATGGAGAGTGAAAGGCTTAAAGAGGTCAAAAAGCTCCAGCAATGCTTGTAGTATGAAGATCAACTTTAATAACCTTATTAGACCGAGTAGGTCAGGAGACTTATCTAACCAGCCCACCTTTGCAGGTGCCTCATACGATATATATATGTATATGATTGGTTATATTTATGTATTTCAATTATTAAATGATGCTTGCAATGTGTTTCTTGATGACCTGATTAAGGCCACAAGCCGAAACGCGTCTGTCTAATAAAGATAATACAGCTGATCATTTTTTTCACACATCAAGTGATGGAGCCAGCAGCAGAAAGTATCAGCAAATGCCCCTACACAAATACTTTATATATCAAGTGAGTGAAACAAAAGCAGCTTGTCTGGGATGGGCTACATGCTGGAAAGAGCTCACTGTTTCCAAAGGCACACGTTCACTTCATTGAGGTAAAGAGGTGAAAATCCATAAATAAATGCTTTTGTTAAAATCTTCAGAAGGGCTCCAGTGAGAAAGGAGAAACACACAAACACACTGTCTCACCTGTCAGAAAACTGTTTACCTCCACGGCTTCCTCGCCCACCCTATGAAAAATAATTAAGAACATTACAAGGGTCACCATCACAGGTAATGTATTTATTTTCTATACAGCTGTTGATCAGAAATAGCAATGTCAAAGATTCAATGCATACTGGACAGCAGAGTGATCACTTTCTTTAAAGGCTCATAAATAACCAATACATTCTGGTGACTCTTCTATTGAAGGGCTGACTTATACCTTGTGCTCCAACTTTGAAACTTGAAATAATTTGGACAGTATGACTCTGATCATGTATAGTTTTTATTATATGCAAATATTTTGTCATTCATACAGGTAAAAAGAATGTATTACTGGTACCAAGAGTAAAATTAAACTCACCCTCATTCCTCCTCTTTTGTCTCTGCGGAAACTAGCGGCCTCCCTCGCTCTGTCTCCTTCCATCTGTGTCATCACTGGGCTCGCAACGTTTGTCTCCTTTGGTGGCACTACTCTCTTACGAAGTTCAATCTGTGGAATTTTCACAGTTAACTTTTGGCTTAATATAAAAGTTAAACATGGTGCATTGTTCGGACGATAAAATAAAACATTAGAAAACAATATTTTTCCATGTTGTAACCCCACACCTTCGATGAATCCTTCCCGTTGTTGAATATGGTGGGCACGGCGTCCTCCCTCAGAAACTGTTTGCCGTTGTAGTCTCTGAAACAGTCGGCCCTAAAATGCTCGGAGCAGAGGCAGGTGTTTGCAGTTGGGATGAAGTTCCTCATCCCCAGGCTGTGCACCCATTTGTTGGCCAGTTGAGGTTTGCTGAGTGGAAACCTGAAATACATGAGAGGGTGGAGACAGTCTCTCAGTGTGTTATGGTTAGGGATGTAAAGATTAATCCTGAAATTGGGATAAATCGATTCAAAGGTGTCAAGATTCACATCGGTACTCTGAAAAATGAATCGCAATAATATGGTGAGCATCAGCAGCTGTAGAGGAGAGGATGTTGGCAGCTGCAGAGCAAGATTTTGAAATTGAGGACGCACCATCGTCTTTTAAATCGGAGGTGTGGAAGCATTTTGGCTTCCCCAAGACAGAAAATGAAAGAGGTGAGAAGATAACAGACAAGACAAAAAAACTATGTGAGAATACTGCAAGAAGACAGGGAACTACACAAATAGCACAACCAACATGATGCAGCATTTAATCGACACCACAATGAGAAGCTCCAATCACCTCCCCTTGTTGAGAGAAAAGAAACATTAAAAGGCCAAACCACACTGACAACAAGCGGGTTTGCAGCCCCTGAAGGGATCTTTTTCAGTCATAATTTGTCTACAGTCTCATTTTGTAAAATAAATCGTGAACCCAGTATCGTATCGTGAGTTGAGTGAATCGTTACATCCCTACTTATGGTTTATTGTCTCATTTCTGCGTGGGAGAGTCTCAAGACACTTTCCAAGTTACATCCCTGTAACAATTATCAGACCAGATGCCGAACGAGTTTATATTGTAAGGATTATAAACACGTTTTTCCACTTTGCATTAACTTGTTTTAAAACTTACAATAGACATTTTGAATTAAATCTATATAAAATTAACGTTATAAATGTTGGTTTCTGTGCTCTCCCTAGTTAAAATTGTGTTGAATCATTCGTGGTAACCGAGAACTTGAGCTCAAACATGATAACTTACCTGTAAAATCGTATCACCGACCCTTTGATGAACTTATTGTTGCACCCTGATACCGCACAGATAACCGGCATGGTGTCCTGTCTGTAAATCTTTACGATAAAGCAGAAAACTGGTGAAACAGTGCAACAAGAAAAAACGACATGAACCAGCGGTGTGTGATTGTTTTCCTTTTCACTTCTTCATCGGTGAAGATGAACGGTTACTACTTCCGCTTCCGGTTTAGGCTTTTGAGAGTCTGCCTTCTAGCGGCGGCGGAGATAATTATTCACATCATTATACTGTATGTCGCTGCCTCAGAAAAAAGTGTCTAAACAAACATGTTAAAATAAGAAATATACAAGTAAACTATAACATTTCACAATTATCTATATTGAATACTCAGAAGAACCACATATTCCACAAATCATTGACTTCATCATTTTATAATCTGTAAAAAGATGCAAAAAGACAAATTTGCAAATTTTTCCCTGAGGTTTAAAATAAGAAGAATATTTGAGTCTTCTAGGCACTTGTATTTTGAGAACAATAAGAGTGTGTGAAGTGATTCACAAAAGAACAGAAAGACAGGACATAAAAACAGAAAAAACATAAATTAAAAGTTAGTAGTCTACAGTATAGGAAACAATAAAATATGTAGGAATTAATAAATAAAATCAATGAAAGTTAAAGTAAAACACAAAAATACAAGAGGTATTTAAAAACAATGATAAAAATGTTGACTAAGGCAAAAAAAACTAATCTAAATTAAAAGCCATTAAAGAGATAGGTCTTCAGTACACATTTATACAGAGCCCCTGAAATCCCCAGAAGATCAAGTTTAGCACACAAGATATAAACCTAGGTTTATGTGCACAAGTTAGATGATACCTTGTGGGCTTCAGATAATAACTTGTACGAACAAAATAATGATCTTGTTCCCACAAGTTATCATCCAACTTGTGTGCACAACACATCTTGTCTTTACTTTACTTTATGCTTTATTTCAGACACATAGGTCCATATCATCATAAAAAAGCAATAATGTTAATACAGGACAACTACAAAGGAATACATTCACTACAGTTCACAATTAGTCTGTTATTTAATTACAAAGAGACATTTTCCCCAGTGTGTCCAGAAACACAAGTAAGTAATACCTTGCATTAGTTTAGCATTAATAAGCTGAAGTGCAAGACATTTTCTTTCTTTAACTTTTTGAGACTTCAGGGGCTAAGTACATTTAAGCATCATTGCTTCTCCCAGTCTCCTTTTACATATTCTTTATTTAAGAGGAGCTTGGTACGCTCTGGTTGCCTGTCAGACTGAACACTGGGTTACAAACTCCCTCTTCCTCTGAGCCTGATGAAATCTGTCTCCGGCCGCCCGCAGCCTGAGCTCCCCGGCCCGCTGATCACATGATATAACTCTGCTGCTCACTGCAAAGCTAACCTGCTAGCTTCGGATGTCAAAGCCGCTGTCAACAGCTACACACGGACGGAGCAGATTTCCATAACTTGCAAGTTTTGTCACAAACCCGCGGAGTCTCTGGCAAGTCAAGCTTTTTTTGGGGGGTCTTTTGTCCTGTTTTTGTTGTGAAATTAGCTAAGCTAGTGAAGTTGAAGTTGTTAGAAGGGAGTTCCTTCCGAGTGCGGGGGTGTTAAGCTAACGATATTGGCCTTGTTTGGTTTGACTATGAAGCTAATCTCACCTTAAAACCCTGTTGTTTATTCCTTAAATACGCAATGTTTAAACTAATTGAGGTTCAAGGAGTGTCACATTGAGATAAAGTCGATGTTTTGCTAATGTTTACAAGTCAAACTTGTAGCTAGCTATATTTCTCTGAAAGCTACCAGTAAAGTGACTGTGATGCAGGTTAACAAACCTACTAACTTTAACAGTGTTTAAAGCAAATCTGTGGTCAAAATATCCTCTATAAAACAGGGTCAACATTAAAATCGTCAACATATACGTTTCGAGTCGATGTGTTTACATATCACAAGTATTGCGACACATTGCTAACAGTGCTAGCATCAAGTGTGATTTGACAAGTGGTTAACTAACCTCTCATGCTAAATGCAAATGAGCTAGTTTAGGTTTGTAAATACTACCAGGCCGTGAGGGTCTGGTTTGGTTGTATGTTTTTTTATTACTATATCTGATATATATGTGTGTGTGTGTGTGTGTGTGTGTGTGTGTGTGTGTTGAAGAAGTTGCTACTGAAAAACCAATAGTCAAAATTATGAAAAACCTTATATAAAGAGCACCAATCAGAGCTTGGTACAAAGTGACTCATAAAAACAAAACATTATGAGATTAATTAAAACATTTGAATGAAAACAGAAAGTCCCTTGTCTCCTCACAGTAGTGGTTCAACTCATTTGTCTGATTGGTTCTTTGTCAGGGCGTGTGCAGGCTTGACACATGTTGCACCTGTTGCCAGTTTGGGACTAGTTTCATCTGTCTAATTGTTGATTATTTGTGACCCGACATAATCCCAAGAACAACGCCTCTTAATGTAAACCTGAGCAGAAGTCTTTGGTGAGAAGAAGTGAAAACATCTGGGTGGGTCTGTGAGACCTTGAGGTACTGAATGTACTTCTTCTTCTTCCATCAGGGTGTTGCTGGGAACTTTCATTAATTGTGGAGCTTGTGCCTCCAGAAAGCACTGACCTTTTGCTTTCACTCAAAGTTGTTGCTGAGTGTGAATATCCATTTTTGCTTCACCAAAAAGAGTTACATCCGTTGGCAGTCTGAGACTTTTAGAAAGGAATGTTTCCCACCCAGTCACACTGACTTTATTTTTACCCATATAGTTGGTGTCCTGTAGCGGGAGTTTACATGATTTCTCACCATCACTTTATAACTCATTGAGGTGGTCACTGATGAACACTAGGAGCACACTGATTGTCACATGAAACTGCCTTATTCAACATTTCTATTGGTTTAAATTACCATTATATTGGTTTTGATAGGAGACCCTTATAGATATTTCTGCTCCGGGGAAAGACCTTTCACTGTGAACACTGAAGGAACCCTATTCAGAAAGGAGCAGCGCTAACATCAGCTGCACTTTCAGCTCAAGGCCCTTCTTGATTTGCTGTCTGCTGAAGCGTCAGAGAACAGTATTTTTTAAAACTATTTAATTTAGTGTAGCTCTGATTAATGTTATATTCTCCCATTTCACTAAACTCTTGACATCATCATGTGAAATTCAATGTTTTTGTAGTACTTGTCCCTTCTCTGGACTGATGTAGCAATTATGCATCCACTGTGGCAGTACAGATGTTAACCGTCAGTGTAGCACGTGTCTGTAGGTTACTGTCCTTTTAAAAAACATTGTTTGTTTGGCTCATAAAACCTGTATCAAGTCGATGCACTGACCGAATAACCAATCCTGCTGTTTACGCCATATTGGAGAGTGGAGACATTTTTTAGACTTTTATGTAATCAGAAAAGTCTAGCTTGAATATGATCATTTAAAAACTTCTGAAGTTAATGTTTAGAAATAATCTCACATCAGTAGTTATATTTACACTTCCAAGTCCAAAAAAGGAGTCTAATTTGTCTTGGCATCACTAGTCTAGTTGAATTATACAATAGTTTATCATGAGAAAAGGTAACCAAGAAGCTTTTGACTAGTTGATCTGTTTAAGATGTGTTGAGCTGTTTAATGTTGATGCAGACAAAAAGTATGATGGGTTAGATAGATGTGTGTACAGATGATGTCAGTGGCATTAATTTAAAGAAGGCCGAGTTGTTGAACGTAATCAAAGCATTGATTTTGTACAGTCTTATTGACTTTGTTGGTGCTGCCATTTAATTTCCAGCAGTCTCTGAAAACACGCAGATGGACAAAGGTGACTGGCTGATAAGACGCAGGGGAACATTGGACTTGGACAGAGAGATAGCAGCAGGGATGACATGAGGTCAAAGGCAGAGTAAAATCGTTTTTTTTATAGCCACTGAGTCAAGATTCACCCATTAAGCTGGATACCTTTGATAACTGAACCTATTGTCTGTGTAAGTGATTGTGTGGCTTGTTGGAACACAAATGAAACAAGACCGCTGTGCTGACATGACCCTTGAGATCCATACTCATTTTTTGGGTTTCTCAGCATGTGAGAAGAAGACTTGTTTTTGCTTAGATGATCGACACATGTAAGGTAGATGTAATATTGATGTTTGTTGTGATTTGTCTTTATACTCTGTGTGACATTTTATTTAACAAAAAGGCTTTAGATGGAGCAGGTCTTTGCAGATTATGATTTCATGCATTGGACCACAAGACGGTTATATTTGAATAGACTAGTCCTGTTTTAGTCTGTGTTGAATGGTGCTGTTTAAGCAAAAATTGGCTGCTTGAAAAGTCAAAGAGGAAAAGGCGAGAGCAGCGCAGGCCTGTGGGGATTTAAGAGCCTCGCACATGACCAATAGTAACCTCTTGTGTTCCCTCTTTCACCCTCTCTCCCTCCTCCCCTCTCTCTCTCTGTTTTCCCTCTTGTCTCCCATTGGGCATTGTAGAAAGGGACTCGTCTTCTCTCCTACTCACTCTCCTCAAGATATCGAGTCATTAGACTTCCGCCCAATTAGCCTCAGGGGGTTTTGGCATCTTCAAGAATCGTCAAGGAAAGCAAGACGTCCATCAGCGCAGAGATATTGACAGACTGAGGTTGTGGACTCTCATGGGCAAGATGGATGGGCGATAAAGAAGACATCAACTTCAGAGGTAAGATCAGTCCAACACTATGCCTGTCACAGAATCACTTTTGGATTTTAATTTGACTTAAAAAGGGTCTTCTTGTTACAATGTTGTCCTTATATTTGTATCTAGCCACAGAGGGTTGTTATCAAGAGTGTTGATTCCCAATGGAAAGGTTTGAGTAGAAAAATCTCTTCTATCCTTTATGAATCCCGTCAGTTTGTTGTCCTTTTTTTTCCACAGGGGTATTACCCTGTTGAAGCTGCACTCAGTCTCATTTTAGTGTAATAGTCGATATTAAATAAAAGCCAGCATATTGAAATTCATTATTACCTTCTGAGTGAAAGCTTTTATCTTGGACTGCTGCAACAATTACCACTTTACTGGTTATTCAGAAGCTTATCAGTGGTGCAGGGAAAATGACTTCCCGTCACACTATAGGGGCTTTTGAAATGTTCACTTTTATTCGGGTCTTTCATCTTCATTTTCTTACTCACTCTCTCACAGGCAGGCACCTTACATCAGTGTTTGATGTCCAGAGGTTGACAGAACAGTTTATGATTCAAGTAAAAGTCATTTATTGTATTTTCTTATAGACAAAAAAGTGACATCACAAACATGTACATAGTAAATACTTAGTAGTAACACACTTGAGTCAGTAGATCAATTGGTATGGGTCAGTATCTGGATACATCGATGAATGTTTCATGAACATTAATACATAGTCAACATGAATCCAGATCTTCATCTTTGAGGCGATCTTTATTTAAGAAGTCCAATTTTAAGTCTGTATCCCTATTCATCACACCTTCAAGCACCAGGTAGTCAGTGGCAAGCAGCCAATCAAAAGCCTCCCATTGGAATAAATGAGTAGAGTGGATATGTTTTAG
Source organism: Tautogolabrus adspersus (assembly GCA_020745685.1). Classification (NCBI taxonomy): domain Eukaryota; kingdom Metazoa; phylum Chordata; class Actinopteri; order Labriformes; family Labridae; genus Tautogolabrus; species Tautogolabrus adspersus. Next base: position 29,456,616 of record CM036535.1, read on the forward strand.
ATCATGGAGGTAAGATGGGTGGACGGACAAATCACTTACCTCTTAAACAATGCCATTGTGATATAGAATACTCAGGAAACACAACACAATAACTTTGCCTTCTAAAAAAAGAACATCGCGTTGACCTTTGTGCTACTTTTGTTCTTAAACGTGAGAAATCTGTGACTTTTACAGTCGACGTAAGGAACCCATTATTGAAAAAGAAAACATTGTTTTACTTAAAATGTCAGGAAGCGTTCAGTACAAATATTTTGATGTCAGATGAAATGTAAGCGAGTTGATGCAGAACAAGAGATAAAGTATGAAAACTAATAATTGTGAGTGTTGAAGACGGTCTGAAGAAATGAGCCAAACACAAAAAGCTCAAAATAACCAGCGATAGATTTTTAAATGTATAACGAGTAGGCAGCACACGGCGTCTTTTAAAAAATGTTTTCCAGATCATGCAGAAGTGCCCTGTCTCTATCAAGGTGTTTATCACTACCTGTGAACCAGTTACTAATTACAAGAGCCAGATGGGAAGCTCATTTTGATTATGACACCCTGACATTCAGAGAGCACTGCTGTATTGGGCAGAGACACTGTCAATAACATTTTGACAGTAGGCTAAGCTTGTCTTTTCTCAGAGAGATGGAGAAAACAAAGAAAGTTAAAAATGAGGAGCTGGAGAGTTTAAAGCCTGCAAACCAACATGGGTACTCTGCCGTGTAGTTTAAACTATTAATGCTTTGAGTAGATTGTGTTTTAAAGCATGAAATGACAGAAATCTAACAGCTCAGAGATATTTCTTTGCCGTTTATACTGATGAACAGTCTCTCTGGTTGTATCAGACCCATGTGGTCTGAATGCCAAATCACTCAACAGGACCGCTACCTTTACTTGTAAAACATCTTTTAATGTATTACAACCTATTTATTATATTAAAGAGGGTAGACGTAACATCAGAAATCCCCCTGATTTCAGCGTAGTTTTGTTAAACACCACTACACCAATAAATCAAATAGAAGTCTTTAGTACAGTGCTGTCATATATTTCATAATAGTTTTTCACATTTTTCATTATTTTATTTTTCCTTCCGACAAATGAAAGCAATGATATATTTTTAAACTGGGACGTTCTTTTATGCATGCCAGTTAAAAATATCCAGAAATCATGCATGTGCGTCTGCTGATTGAATCAGTTTCCTGAAATGCATCCTTATGGGGCGCATGACAGACTTTCACTTCTGCTTTCACTGAACGTTGGCTTTTCTGTACACGCCTGTGAGGCAACATCTGAGCAGGTTTCAAGTCTTGTCGTATTAAAGATCTTTCTAAGAACTAAACCATGCTGCTGCTTAAGAACGTAGTTATTGCCCTTTCACTGTTGTAACTCAACCACACCCTGGTTTCTGTTTCTATGCAGGCTACATCAGGTTAAAACACACACATACCGTCTCTATCACAGGTAATCACACTGTATGTCTGTTAATGTTCAGACGACTTAGGTTACAGAAGTGTCTCTTCACTGTAAAACAATTGCCCTGTTGTTGACTGAATACAAAAAATGCAAACAGAGCAAAAAGAGGTTTTTGTCATTCTAAAGTCACTTGCCCCCGAACTGAGAGTATAGCAGGACATTTTCTTAGAAAGTTAAAATTCATGATTGAGTTATCTATTTCTGGTTTGAAGTTTCGTGTTAGACAGTCAGCCCTTTTCAATCCAAAGAAGCTCTTATGTAGCCAGATGTTCCTGGAGGACGGGTAGTGCAACAGAAGGTTTGCCTTCAGGGGATTTGACTTTGTTCTTGATGGATTTCCTAGATAATTAGCCATGATAATTGATAATGATTGTTTTTTAACCACAGGTACACGTTGATTTCGTAATGACAAGCTGCTGTGCAGAAGATGTCCACGCTGTCTGTGACTGATATCCCAGATGTTGGTCATGGTAAGAAGAGTCCTTTATGTCAAATCTAAAAGAACAGGGTTCTGTTCTCAAAGAACATGTTTGAGTTTTTCCTTTCTAAAAAATATACAAATATATGGTTTTAGCAGATATCAATATTTGATATCCACAAAGGTGTAAAACATCCAGTCAGTATTCATTTATGTGAGTGTGTTCCTCTGTTGCATGTGAGCTTTTGGCTACAGAAACGTCAACATCTATTCTGGACACCTGTCACAATGATGGAAGGTTTTTGGGTTTTGTTATTGAATCCAAATGTGTTTTTGTGTCCTCCGTCAGATGAGAGTAAGGTGTTTGACAGGGCCTCTGAGCTGCAGCTGGACTGCATGGTTGAGGAGAGCAGTGGAAGCACCACAATGAAGCACGACGGCCTGCTGTCGCTGGCTGACCTCCGTCAGCCAGATGACTTCCCTGCCCCCCCTCATAACGGCCCTGCACTGACTGAGATGAGCAGCCCTCTGCTGGTCGACCCCAATGACATCAAGCCGGATCCAGCTGCAGGTGACACATCTGCAAGCATAGGTGGGTGAAAAGTAATTTCTTAATAAGCTGCAGAACACAACTTTCAAATTTGAGTCTAGTTCTGTTAAAGAAAGAAATTGATTTAACAGTGTATAGAAACTAAACTCAAAGGGGGAGTGAGTGGCTAGTTGTCACTTTGGTAAAAGTAGTGACTAAAGCAAAATCTTGTTGCTTTAGTCACTACCGTTTGTCTTTGTTAAGGGGAAAAACAAGACATTGCTGCTTAGTTCATTCTGAGACTGGACTCAATTAAGGCCTGTCGGGACTTTTATGATGTCCACTCATCTCATTTTTGGTCAGGGTGCATTAAAATTGGGTATCTTAGCATTGTGTGTTTCTGACATGTCTCTACAAGTATGCATGTGTGTACAATAAGACTTGTTTTACAACTTCCAGAGACGAGAATAACCTGTATTTAATTCTGTTTACGTCCTCCTAATCTCAGGCATGCATTATTCCATGTTTAAGCCCCTTTGAGGTCACAACTGGTGACATGTGCCCAGAAGTTTGTTTTTAATTTAAATTGAGAGAATTCATTTAAATAGTAACAAAACATTAAGCTGTCCTGCCAGTGCTTAAGTTACAATAATACAGTAACTGTTACAGTATGGTAAAATACTGGATCTAACAACCTGACACATTTTGAAACAGTACTGGGGTGCCATAATTCAAAGTGTACAAACAATTACACGTACAGTATCTGCATTTGTTAAGAAGTCAAGCAAAAGTGAATGAGCCGTTGGTGTTTCTTTAAAATGCCTTCATGATCAAGGACGGACAATTAAGGCATTGAAATAGTTTTAAAAACATCCCATTAGATTTCACGTGGGACTTTAATGTCTTTGCATATTCCTACTTATATTCCTATTTTATATTTAAGCTTTGTTTTTCTTAGTAGATAGTCTAGACTTGTGGGACTTCAGGCAGGGTGTGCTTGACTCATACATTTGCATTGTTTATCTTGCATAATGTGCTTACATGTTTTGCATACAGATTTGTTTCTACCATGGCTCTGTTTAGACAAGATGACCTGAGATACTTATCTTTTCTTTAATCATCTGAAGGAAGAAAGGCAGACATTGTCTAACCTCCAGCACACGTTGAATACTGCCTGTATGCGACTTTTTACCTCAGAGAATTTCTTTGACAGTGCGTTATTCATTTTATTTTTGTGTGTGTTTAGATGGTCAGCCGGTAAAGAGAAAGAAGGGACCTGCTCCAAAGATGCTGGGCAATGAGGTGTGCAGTGTATGCGGTGACAAGGCCTCTGGTTTCCACTACAACGTGTTGAGCTGTGAGGGCTGTAAGGGCTTCTTTCGACGCAGCGTCATCAAAAGTGCCCAGTACTCCTGCAAAAACAACGGACGCTGTGAAATGGACATGTATATGCGCCGCAAGTGCCAGCAGTGCCGCCTGCGCAAGTGTCGGGAGGCAGGCATGCTGGAGCAGTGTGAGTGTCTGTGTGCCAGATGAGTCAGAGATACAGAAACTTCAGATCCCACTGCATTTTTCGGCTTGTGGGTTTGCAGTCAGAGTGAAAATCATGAGAGTACAAACAACATTTGAAGTCAGGGGATTGTACTTTTGTCAATATGTGCCTCCCTCTTTGACCTTTAGGTGTGCTCTCTGAGGAACAAATACGACTGAAGAAGATGAAGAAGCAGCATGAGGAGGAAACGGCCCGCACGTCCACAGTGGTCACCCCCACCCCTCCGCAGGAAACAGCTGCACTGGATCCACAGCAGCAGGAGATGATCGAGAAGCTGGTGGCCATGCAAAAGCAATGCAACAAGAGATCTTTCCTTGACCGACCTAAAGTGACAGTAAGTCAACATCTCGGATAGATTTGGGTGGATTTGGTCCAGTTTGTTGTGTATTTTTTTATAGCATTTTTAATGCTTTTATTGGACAGTGAGGTGAATACTCGCACTCGAGTCAAAGAGTGCACTGTGGTTAATTTATTGTGTCCTCGTTACACCTACCTATTTTTAGATTTTGTTGGCCTTCTCAAATAATTGGCCAAATATAAATATATTTAAACTTGTAATTTGTTTGTGGAAGTATCAAAACATTGAGACGCAATTAGACATTAATAACAGCAGTAACGGGTTGTGACAGCCTTAATGTGGTTATGAGGGATGTTTCTGGCTACTCATTTCCATGTCGATTAAACACAAACAAGTCGACTACTCGAAAGGTTAGAAAACATGCAGAAAACAGTCAAAACGTTGAAACTTACTTTGAAATTAAGCACACTTTATTTAACCCGGCAAACACAGGATCACATCATCTGCGAGTAAGCGCCTTTGTTACAGCTTAGACACAACATTTGACCGGCTTTGAGGGCCTGATTATTAAAATATTAACAATTAGTTTAACAGTCTGGTGATCCTGGAGTTGACTAGCGAGGGCGATGACGTTTAATCATTCAGTCACACACATTTCTCCAAGCTGCTTGTGTGAATCTTGTATCAGTATGTATATGAGAAGTTGTTGAGTTTGACCATGTTATTAAAATGTCACGGAGGGTCATGTGTGGTCAATAATTGGTCAAAGCAGACTTCTTTTTAGTGCCACTGCTGTTAATGTTTAACCTGAAACGAGCTGCTTTGTGGATTTTAAAGGTTTTTTTTTTTTTTTACTCCATGCTAGCCAATTCGTTAATTTCTCTTTGTGTGTGTATCCAACAGCCGTGGCCACAGAGTCAGGACTTGCAGAATCGAGAAGTACGTCAGCAGAGGTTCGCCCACTTCACTGAGCTTGCAATTATGTCGGTTCAGGAGATTGTGGATTTTGCAAAGCAGCTTCCTGGTTTCCTGGAGCTCACAAGGGAGGACCAGATCGCTCTACTGAAGACATCTACCATTGAGGTTTGTCATGGTTGATCATGAGACTCTTTTTTTCTGTAGCCTCAGTTTGAAAAGTTTGTTTTACTTTGAAAGCCAGGCTTTGTAGCTGTACATAATTGGTTTCATGGTAACGCTACTTAGAGATGTTTAAAGTGAGCTGCAGAAGAAAGAACAGCAGAAACATTTTCAAATATGGAAGTTAGTTCTCAACTCTTTGCTGTTAAAAATCCACAACAGTAGATGGAGGGTAGACTTTCCTCTACAAAGCAAAACCTTTGGGTGAAATATTGTGATTCCTGCAAATCTTGAGCACTTCATCGATATCTGCTTATAATATTTAGCTCATTAAAATGTGTTTGTCTTCCTCAGATTATGCTGCTCGAGACATCTCGGCGGTACAACCCTGCTATTGATAGCATAACATTTCTGAAGGATTTCAGCTATAATAAGGAGGATTTCGCCAAAGCAGGTGCACAAATTGTATTAAGTCTGTTGAATATTTATAGAAAAAATGAATATTATGAATCACTTTAGCTGATTGCTTGCATTGCATCTGTCTTACATGCTGTTTTAAAACAAAATAACTCTTCTTATAAGTTCTTTCATCCAATGTAAATGGCCTTTTTGTTCATACCCACGCATGGCCAAGCTATACAATTACTCATGAGTGCTGTATATAGTTAGCACAAAGGGTTATGTGTGAGATGTACATTATATAGAAATAATCCTTGGTTCTGTTGCCCCACCGCTTTCGATAATTATATACCCTCTGCTAAGGAAACCCTATAGCCTACAGTGTCATTGCATCACATTTCCTTCTTTAAAGAGATGTTCTGTTTCCCTGTCTCTCAACTCTCACCTCCTCAGGGCTTCAGTTCGAGTTCATTAACCCCATCTTCGAGTTCTCAAAAGGAATGAATGACTTGCATTTGGACGAGGCGGAATATGCCCTGCTCATTGCCATCAACATCTTTTCTGCAGGTCAGTATTCTTATCTGAAATCTGAATATTGGAAGAATAACTTGTTACCAAAGTAAATCAAAAGTGTAATTGCAGAGACCAATAAATAATGCCTTTTTGTTTTGTTGTGAAACTGTTTAGATCGTCCAAATGTGCAGGATCACGATCTGGTGGAGAGGTTGCAGCAGCCCTACGTGGACGCACTGCGCTCCTACATCATGATAAAGAGACCAAATGTAAGTGCCCAGCTGTTCACGTAATATCTTGTCCTGTGACCGACAGAATGTCATCATGACCTGGCTGACATCATCACAACAAGCACATTGGGTCAGGGCTGAGGTTAGGTCCATTCTGTCCAGACTGGTGGTGTGTGTGTGTGTGTGTGGGGGGGTGTTATACAGTTACAGGAGGAGTTAATAGTTGAAGGATAAAAGGTCATTACAGCACTACTTTCACTGTAAAGCTGCTATCGAGTGAAGGCCAACTAAATCCTTGTTACTGTTTTTACAGTCACTTAAATATTTTTACCTTTAGATTTATTTCAGCCGGACTGATAAAAACTTCATCAATTACAGATGTGGTGGATACTGTTGATTTTTTAAAAGCTAGAATAGAAAAGGATTTTTGATTTGGATGGACTTTGTACCAATTTTCGAATGATAATGCAAAACGACTAATGTGTCTGCTTTCTGAAAGTAAAACTTTATTTAAAAATGATAAATTGTCTGTCCCGGGTTTCTTCTTCTGGATCTGCTGACGTTGCTGAAGACTATAGAGTCCATCTGGCTTTGCTGACAAACAACAACACACCTTTTTCCAAACATACCAAAGCTTTATTTTCTGCTTAATGTTCCCTGTAAAAACAGTTTTCACATCCACGTATATCTGATAGAATTTACACTTATCAGGATGTATCTTTAATAGGTCCATTATAGCCCAGCTAATGTATTTGTCTGACTCTAATTAGAAAAAGTGTTTTTAGGTCTCTCCATTTTAAATAAAATGTTGTTTCAATGTTTTCCTCAGGATCATCTGATGTTTCCTCGTATGCTGATGAAGCTGGTGAGCCTTCGTACACTGAGTAGTGTCCACTCGGAGCAGGTCTTTGCCCTTCGCCTCCAGGACAAGAAACTTCCCCCACTGCTCTCTGAAATCTGGGACGTCAATGAGTGACTGCAAACCTGACGTCACACTCTGTGTCTATCTGAGGCCTGAGACAGACCTGGCATCGAGCAAAAAAAAAAAAAAGACTCCTTTCTGCCCATCTGGTCAGGGATTGGTTATGGCGTTTGAAATGTTTTTTTTCTTTTTTGGTGGGAGGAGAGACTCTTAACAGACTGCTGAATGGTTTGAGTTCATGAGGACAAACATGGACACCTAGTTTTCTTTGAGCCTTGTGTTGTTCTTTGAGTTGATGCCGACATGATTATGGCGATATTGAATCCCAGCATCAGGCTCTCTAGCCAGTTATCTTTGATTGAATATCTGTTGAAAGTTGTGTCTATCTCTAGTGCAGTTCTGAACTCATCTAATAATTAGAATCCAACTTCTGAGCAGGTCTTAGCTGTGGCTGCCTCAAACGCCAGATTTTCAGCTGCACATTGAGTTGAAATAGTGATTTCTGCAGCCGTGCAATAGGTGGAAGTAAAAGCAGAGCTAAGCATGAGCAAACCCAGATCTGCTGTTCACTTTATTGATGTTTGGGTAAAATGGTAGACCATCTGGTTGGTATTGTGCATTAGGATATGGCAACATATGGCTTGTGTTTGTTTTGGAGTAAGCGCAGAAATCGATGGGTTGGTGTAGTCGCTCAGGTAAAGTAATGTGAAGTAGACCTCTGGAAGCCGGGGGCTTCTTTAATTTCTTATAGATTAGTTTTCTTCCAAGTGCATAAGGGACCCCTTTGGTCATTCGTAGATGCCCATTAACTTTCATGTAAAATTGTATATTTATTTTCACGAGCAGAATGTGTAGACTCACACACGTAAAGTATCCTCAAGATTGTACAATCACATACTAATGCACAAGAAAGTCGTCCCCCCCTCGATTGAGCACCAGTACCTAAAAATAATTGGTACTTTCGTGTCTCCAAATTCCACAAAAAGATGAAATGTTTTGAAAAGGTCAAGTTAACATCTTAATGACGATGCTTTTTAAATAAAACCTGTACTGACAAAGTTGTATCCAGAGATCAAACTAGAAAGAATTCCCTCTATTAACATGTTTTTGTCTTTATGTTCATGTAAGATGTACGTTTATTCATTTCATAACAAAGCAGTGCAGTTACTTACATATTCTGATGTGTTTTTATTCCACAAGACTTTAGAGGAGAGAAATGTAAAAAAATTGAGCAACATAGAGAATTTCACAGTCTTTATTTTTGATAATATACTGTAACAATAAACATGAGCTGAACTTCAGATGGAAAACTAGGTTAACTGAACGGTCTACCATAGGCTTGAGTATGTTTCTCAAACAGGTATTCAACACCAACAGCTTTAACTGGTCCGGTTCTGGAAAGCCTCGCTACAAACTGTACCAAAATCGACTTCAACAGAAAGCAGAGGATGACAAGAAATGAGTAGAAATAATAATAAAGTCAATGACTACAGAGATGCTGTGTTTTCCATGAATTCTCCTGTGCAGTGTAAACTTGAAATCCGTAACATGATAAAGGAATGTCAATGCAAATCCATCACTGTGCAGCCTGTTTCTGACCGTTAGACTGTCATTATGTTAAATGACGTCGCCCACGTCCTAACACACAAACGGTTAAAAACAATTTCGCTTGTCATCACCGATATGAGGCACTGTGATGCTTTTCACCGTTTTCCACTAAATGTACCACAAAACCCCCTTAATGACCAATAATTGAGAGTGAAGAAGTTGTGCATAGTAAGCAGTAATTAGGAGATCATTTTTCAGAATCACAATCAGTTTCAATTGTTCATGAGGCTGACAGCAGAGGGGAAGAAACTGTTCTTGTGGCGAGAGGTTTTGGTCCTGATGGACCGCAGCCTCTTGCCAGAGGGGAGAGTCTCAAACAGTCCATGTGCGGGGTGAGAGGGGTCGGCCACAATCTTACCTGCACGCCTCAGGGTCCTGGAGGTGTACAGGTATAATTTAGGGAGTTAATGGCCTAGTGTTGTATAATATGTCCATACACAATAAGGCATTATTGGTTGTTTTATATTGACATATAAACAGCCAGTGTGTAACTTAAATGCATACTTACAAGCAACTAGTTAAGTGTTATGTGTAATATAATATGTAGAGATGCCTAACCCTGACCAGGAAAGGAGCAATTTGCTGAGTATGTTTTAAGTGCCATCAATACATCGGCGATGTATAACATAATTCAATCTGTCATCGTCATGATTAAATATCTAAATGAAGCAGTAGACCTGAATTCCCTGCATCAGCATATTGACTCTTAAAGTCCGACTTTGCACTTGTCATAAGATAAAATATTGCAAATGGACAAAACACAGCTCCACCTGTTGGTTGTTTGAATTAATACAAACAAATGGTTGTTTTTCCTCCACAGTCTTCATTGTGTTAACAGTGGCACAGTGTGTTCTTGATTCTGCTGAATCATCACAGAAACAATAGCATCCAGACTGTTTTTCTTCCTCTCCCTGCCACAGTTACTTCAAGAAAACACCTGAAAGGAAAAAAAAAAAGGCTACAGTGAAGGAAGTGCAGTCCAGTTACACAACACAAGGATAACTCCAGTCTTTAGCCATCTGTTGCCTTCCCTCTCCAGATGTGATAAAGTTTTTATTGAGGCATTTAAAATGAGTGTTTTCTTTTTATTAATTTCCCTCCATCTTTCTAACCCTCGTGTTTAATCGATAATAAAGAAGCAGATGAATGGAGGCGAGTGTGGCATGTTGAAAACCTGGTGATTTGATTCAGTTGGCAATGCAAAGCTTTCTTTTAAAACATTTTACAATTAAATATGAGTTTGGTGTTATTTTTTGTTGCTAGCAGAGTTTCCACAGCCAAACATTTACCTTTACATTAAAAAATAGCCTCTAATGTCTGGGTGGATTTTCCACCAAGCCCCGTTTAAATTGCAGTTCACTTTTACAGATGAAATTAGGTACAAGTGGAATTCCTTTATATTTTATTTTGTAATTTGCTCTGATCGAATGAGCAAAAATCATCAATGTCGGCTCTTTGAGCATACATGTCATGTCAGTGCTAGAGGTTAATTGTACTGTACATACTTTGTCATCTCTGATCTCTTTGTATTCCTGTCCGCAAAGGGTGACAATGTAAACATTACAGTTGTATAGAAATGCAAAGCTATTTTAATACTCGTTACTTCTTCTGTTTTGTATGAACTGTGTAAATTAAAACTAAGCTGTAGTGCTGATACGCTTGGAATCAAAATAAATTGTTTGCCTGTCAGATTGTAGACATGATGCTTGAGGATTCAAATTAATATCTCAGTAACTATCTTCATAAACTCAGATGTATTCAAAATATCTGGCATTGAATCAACATGTCTTGATAGATCAAATATAACTATGCTAGGATTAACCTGTAGTTAGTACGCATCAAGCATACAACAAACACACCAGAAGTCGATCTCAAATTTGTATATATGCCAATCATGTATGTACTCATATAATCATTTATATTGTCTGCTGCAATTATTAAGAGGTTGTAGTCAAAGTGCTGTACTACTGTACAAATGTTGAGGTCGTCTAACATCAAAATTAAATCACTAAAGTTTATGACAGACAGGATAATAAATATTGTTTCCGCCCGGTCTCGAACCGGGGACCTTTCGCGTGTTAGGCGAACGTGATAACCACTACACTACGGAAACAGGTGTAGGCCGCATGTGGACAAACTACTTTAAATAAATACTGACGTCCAGCTATTCTTTTCGAATAGGATAGATACAATCAGAGCCTTTAAACTTCGCAATTGCGGTGTCATTTCAGTTAAAGTATTTTGGATCTGTATAGATGAAGCAACCATAAATCTCCTTGATCATGAATCAGTTTAGCTTGCCCTGATCGACATACACTCTTGGAAATGTACGGTGAAGTCCGCCGTGACGTCGACTAAGAGACGAGACATCTATTCTCCAAGGCTGACATTTTTCTATCCCAGATTCTGATTTTGCTACATGAAAGCAACACTAAAGCAGCAATCTGAAGCAGGCCTTTGTCTATGGTCTTTGCACATTTGACAATACGGTTACTTTCCCTGTTAACAAACAGAAAGGAGGAGAAGAATTGGCGATTCTGAAACATGAAATATGCTTAGATAGAAAAATAGTAAGTAAGGAACCTGACAGTCAGTTTTGGTGTATATCCAGTGCTGTGAAAGAGCCCACTGTGTCATCAGGTTAAAAAAAGTAAATGAAAAAGAAGAAAACATGTTTCCGCCCGGTTTCGAACCGGGGACCTTTCGCGTGTGAGGCGAACGTGATAACCACTACACTACGGAAACTGATGAAACAGGAACTCTCGTTTCTCCTTCACGTGATTTGCTAAATTATCGCGATATCTAAAGAATCCAATTACGCGCCCACGTGATACGAAATTTTCAATAGCCCAATTATGTAAATTATGTTTACATTTCTGGGTTAGGGTTAAATGATGGGTTAAGGTTGAGTAATGTAACTCTTTGAATATTAAACGAAAATTATATTTTAATTCTGCCAATAAAACACAGGGAAACACTGAGTAGCTATTTGGCTGCGTTACAAGAAGCAATGGAGACCTGCTTCTGTCAAGTGTTGACGGCAAGTATTTGAATTTTAGTGTGGTTGCCTACTTCAGGTAAGTTTACCTGAGTTTTATGCACGCCGTTGATTATCAGCTTATTCGGTGTCGGATGTCGCGGCTTGGCCCCTTAACAAACTGAAAAGGCAGTTTAGCTAATGCTAGCTATATATGCTACAGAGCCCTCAACAGTAACCTTAGGTAACATCGCTAATGTATACCATCTTTAAAACCAGGCTAGGTATAGCAAAGCATGTTAGACTCACCATTCATGGAAAAGTTGGTTGAAATCAACATTAACAGATTGATTTTTTTTAAACTTTCTATCACTCAGACATAAACTGGGCTGCATCGCGCTCGTTGCACACGGAGCCAGGCATATGTCAATCAAATTTAGACTAATTGATCACGCCTATTCTTGAGCAATTATCTTAATAGAGAGGGGATTTTTTTAATCCACATTTTTACTCAAACCATATTTCTCGTGGCTTTTGAGGTCTTTGTAGGCTATCAAACCAGGGGAAATAATTAGGGTCTGTAGTCTACCAGCATTATACCAGTGGTAATGTCCCTCCTGTTGGACGAATGTATTTCCAACATGTCTTTAATGTAAGACCAGTCATAATTTATCTCAAACAGTTTCCCCGGGTAAAGCTTAACTTCATTATTAGCTCCCCAGGTAGTCTCGGATAGCTGTAGAAGAAAAATATGTCAACCAGAAGCACCTCCGAACAAGTGGGTTCGAATCCAGCCCTCCCAAACAATATGTCAAATATTTGGTCAAGAATAATTCACTGCATTGTACATGTACGAGATGGTTAAAGTAAAATGCATCCACGGATTACTAAAAGTTTAATTACATTTAATAATAATAATAATAATGTATTTTCTATAAACAAATTCATGCATAAACGACTATACAAAGTGTCTCACAACTTACCCATAAGTAGCTGGTACCCTCAAAATAATTATAAGAAAAAGATTAAAATGTTCCCAAATACTGCTGCAGAGTTAGATATGAAAGGACTATATTCAGTCAATAAGAATAAATATCAGTGAATAAAAAAAAAGTGTAAAGCCAAAGCAAATTAGTAATTACAAAGAGATTATTTACATTTTTTTAATATCATTTAGGCCTAGTGGAAATCCTGTACTTCATTCAAATAAAGCAGTTTAAAAAAAATACCTAAAACAAGTTAAAGTCCTGCATTCAAAACCCTATTTACAAGTGCTTAAATGTCCGTTTAGATAATCAGATTCAGATTATATGTGTTCTGATTAAATATTACAGCTGCTTTTATGTATATCTTGCATTTAACTTATGTAGATGCTTCAGGTTGCATAAAATTGAGGAATCAGACCTCCTGTCTTAATTGGACAAGTGGCCCCTGCGAGAGGAGGATACAGGGGAGCAGAGCAGGCCTTGGCAAGCTTGGCGAGTTTTCTAACTTTCTGATGCAGCTGCTGCACTGACCATTACCGAAACGTAGAGGAACTGGTTCACTCGGTCTCCTTACCTTTACTAAAAGGGTGAAACAGCGCCACCCAAATCTACATTGTGGCCAAAATTATAGTACATCCGTAGTGATAAGGACTACCATAGAGATTGAATGGGAGAAGTTAACAAGGCACTGCCCTGACACCTATTGGCATGTGTTTTTTGTCACTCTCTCGATTAGTGTCACTATTTGGAAAGCCATAAGGTACATAATGGTGTTAGAGTTAGACTCATGTCACAATACCATTGTAGTTTACATAGATATAGCCTTCTGTTATGTATATCTTTGACTAACAATAGAACAGAGCCAACAACAAATCTGAAATTGGACCGTCCTCATACATAAATGTGGTTAAAAAAAAATAGAGGAAAGATAAGAGAGATTAATAAAAAAGGGAATGAGCCTGGAAGAATGCCGATATATTATTGACGTTACCCTGGCGACAACATATCAATCCTCGTTAGTATAGTGGACAGTATCTCCGCCTGTCACGCGGAAGACCGGGGTTCGATTCCCCGACGGGGAGGACAAACATTTTTCCATCTATGTAAGATAAAACACAAAGACACACATAAGAATCAGAATCAGAAATACTTTATTAAATATATATAATAACTTTAAATAATAATAGTAACTTAATTGTATAGCACTTTTAAAAACAAGGGTTTACAAAGCGTTTTAGACTTATATGTTTTTGACACATGCAGAAGTTTATAAGAACAAAGCACAAGAACCCAAACAACAACAAACAGCAGAAACACTACACCAACATCAACAAACCCCAACAGGAAATGAACCCAAACAAAAACCCAACCAGTCAGTAACCCAAACATCATATTAAGCACCCAGGTAACATAATAACCTCATCACAGGAATCCCAGAAAGCCTAAAATGAGACCAAGAGGACCAAGTAGGCTGTACGAAGATAAATTAGCAAATCAAGAGAAAGAAACAATAACAAAAATGAAAACAAGAAGAGATACATTCAATAAAAGTGGTTAGAAGCTATACAACAAGACAAGAGAAATATAACGAGATAGGAAAAAAATAGATAAAAACTATAAGAGAGGGGAGAAGCTATTCATTGAAATAAACAATACACATTAAAAAAAAAAGCGTGTAGCATTTTAAAAAAAATACTCGCCTAAATAATAGATGTTTTCAGATGTTGGTGTATTTTGTTAATGTTGTGTACCCTGATAAATGGTTGAAGAGATAGCCTAATATCACAAACACACTAATGTTTATCCCCTTAGAGGGCTTTAGGTGGGTTTCTGACAAGCTTGCGTTAGGTCGAGCTCTCAGTATGCGGAACTCCCCGCAGACTGGTGATGATGATGATGAGGATGTTGTGAAGGCAGGTTGTAACTGACCGAGCCACCCGTTCACCGAGCAGGGAGGCGGACACACGTTTCGCATCGTTTAGTTTTCTGCGAGGACGGAATAGCAAGCCTTTTTCTAAAACTCCCCGATGCTCCCAGATGATACACCTTATTCTCAACGAAAGAAACCTGAATCCGGATACACACCGACGACTGGCTCTCTGCGTGACCGAGGAGGGCACCCACCACCCAGGCCGTCGGCAGCAGCTGGCTCCGCAGCGAGCGTTAGCGGCTAACCGGCTAATGTTACCAGGTAAGGATGCTCGTACTTAATGTTTACGGCTTAACATGTCTTTCTAATTTGAGGCCTATGTTCTAGTGTTTGTTTGAAATGTTGGCACCTTTTTTTATTTCACAGGGTGCTTGTTTGTGAAACGAAACGGTCAAGCGAGTGTTAGCAGCTAGGCAGCTAACTGGTTAGCTAGCTAATCCATCCGTGACGTAGGAAACCGTGAAGCTTCCGAAGTGGAGGATGCTTCGTAGGGGTGAACATGTAGGACAAGTCAGGCCTGATAGTTTATTACAGATATATGATAACAAACCCATTACATGCTAAACGACCAGCTCTCTTTAAACTATCCGGAGGCGTTGGCATTGCCTCTTCACGTTTGTTACAGCGTATGTCGTTACAATAATCTTCACTGTGAGCTCGTTAGGTACTAAAATCCCTACTACACCTCCCAATTAACCTAAGCTCACATGGGATTTGTTCTCTGTAACTTATACCCTTTACGTAGAAATTGTGTGTCATTGTAAATTCACCTCTAAACTAGCTTAAAGCATCGATGTGCAGTTGTATTGTCTTACACAATGTCAAATCAGCTTCCGACAGAAACACGACCGAAGAGACCTGGCAGATAATGTGGATATAAGGTTGTTTTTTTTATAACGATGACATTGGAGTATAATGACATTATCAAAGAGCCAGCTAAATAACAAGCTTGTTAGAAAAAGGAATTTATATTATCATAACACATACATTTTGATATACACTTACAGGCCAGTTCATTAGGTGCCCTTGTACAAGCTATAATGTGATGTGATACAGCAGTTCTACGTCATAAAGGGTACAATTTGAAAAAGATTTATTAACAATGTTTGAAGGTTAATAATACTTCTTTATATCTATGACTAGCTTTGAGATGGTTCACGGTAGGGATGTAAAGATGAATCGTGAAATCGACTTAAAGGTGTCAAGCTTCACATCGGTACTTTGAAAAATGAATCGCAATAATATCGTGAGCGTCAGCAGCTGCAGAGCAGAGGATGTTGGCAGCTGCAGAGCAAGATTTTGAAATTGAAGATGCACCATCGTCTTTTAAATCGGAGGTGTGGAAGCATTTTGGCTTCCCCAAGACAGAAAATTAAAGAAGTGAGAAGATAACAGACAAGACAAAAAACTGTGTGCAAATACTGCAAGAAGAAAGGGAACTACACAAATAGCACAACCAACATGATGCAGCATTTAATCGACACCACAATGAGAAGTTCCAATCACCTCCCCTTGTTGAGAGAAAAGAAACATTAAAAGGCCAAACCACAGTGACAAGCGGGTTTGCAGCCCCTGAAGGGATCTTTTTCAGTCATAATTTGTCTACAGTCTCATTTTGTAAAATAAATCGTGAGAGAATCGTATCGTGAACCCAGTATCATATCGTATCGTGAGTTTAGTGAATCGTTACAGTCCTTGTTCATGGTGTTGTAGACCTACTGAATATGTTTATTCAAATGTGTTTTTCAAATATACAGCTATTCTTATTCTCATGTACGTCTGTACATAGGTAGGGAAAATATTTTAGCAGCAATGTGTAATCTACATCCCTAGTAATAATAGAGATTTGGGTAAATTCTTTATTCCAGATCTAAAACATAACAATTAGTCAATCTTTTTTTTTTTTTACACAATCACACTGACTGACACAGCTCCTTTATGGTTTGTCTCAGATGCAGTACCTGGTTATGAATTTTGGCTGAGCCTCTCACTTTAAGAAGTTACAACTGTTTCCTTTTCTAATACCTAGGGATGTAACGATTCACTAAACTCATGATAAGGTTCACGATACTGGGTTTACAATACGATTCTCTCACGATTTATTTTACTAAATGAGACTGTAGACAAATTATGACTGAGGGGCTGCAAACCCGCTTGTTGTCAGTGTGGTTTGGCCTTTTAATGGTTTTTTTCTCGCAACAAGGGGAGGTGATTGGAGCTTCTCATTGTGGTGTTGATTAAATGCTGCATCATGTTGGTTGTGCTATTTGTGTAGTTCCCTTTCTTCTTGCAATATTTGCACACAGTTTTTTGTCTTGTCTGTTATCTTCTCACCTCTTTCATTTTCTGTCTTGGGGAAGCCAAAATGCTTCCACACCTCCGATTTAAAAGATGGTGATGCGTCCTCTATTTCAAAATCTTGCTCTGCAGCTGCCAACCGCCTCTGCTCTACAGCTGCTGACGCTCACGATATTATTTCGATTCATTTTTCAGAGTACTGATGTGAAGCATGACACCTTTGAATCAATTTTTTTTTTTACAATTTTACGATTAATCTTCCCTACTCATGCCATATTCTATTGGCTTCATTTAAAGATATTTCTCTGAAACATAAACGATACAGAGACAGCTTTTATTCCCCCGCCAACTTAAATTATTTTAATTGACACAAGTGTGTAAAGCACACTGCCCCTATGGTGCAATGTATGGTGAAGACCAATACATACATTTTTCACAACACTATGATTTTGGGTCTGTTAAAGAAAATCCCCTCTTTTTGATGATGTATATTGACTTTAATGAAAGCGGTGCATGGTCTCTCGATGACACTGCAATCTAACCTGAAGGGATGTGAAACCCTCAGTGCAATATTGTAAAACAGCCCAATAAAAGGTTGACAAATGACTCAGGATAAATACATCATCTTCTGTGCGCTGGAGTTACTCAGCTTTTAAAATAAAAAAATCTGTCCAAAAAACAAAGTAAGCATGTAGTCACTGTTGTATTCAACACACTGAGCCAAAGTCTTGCCTGTCACTCAAGACAGAGATAAAAGCTTGCCAAACTCAATTTGACTTGACAGCTTGCAAGATGACAACAAATGCAACCTGTCACCACACCACTGCATCCATTCTGCACTGTTACTTTACGTGTAATACGTAAGGATTGAATGCAAAGTTAAACAAATACAATTATTTGCATACGGAAACAGATAACAGAACACTAATAAGATATGAGTGTTGCAGCCAATAATTAGATTCAAAGGCAGGATAAGGTCTAGGAAAATGACTATTGAAAAAGTGTCTCCTAGAAATGTTTAGAGAGTAGAATATGGTGTTATGTCTGTCTTTGCCTTCCCTCTCTTTTTGTGCTACTACCAGGCAACAAAATAGTTCATATATCTGTTCAGCCACGGCACACTGCACCATTGGTTCGATACAAAAAGATTGAAATCTAAAAGTGAGAGTGCAAAGATCAATACTTTCTTAATCAACACTTCATCTGCTTTCTTGTTTGCTTGTCAGCACTGAACTAAAACAAATTCAAGAGGCTTCATCTCTTCTCACTGTTGTTCTCTGTGACTGGCAAGAAGTGCTGGCTATATTGGAGGCTTGTGATTCATATCTATCTTCTCTCCATGCTTATATAACCAGAGAGGGCTGCCTGCAGACCACTCTGACCACAATCATCTGTTGTGTTAACCCGCATCATTATCTTGCCTTTGAAGACTACATAGTGTTGTGGTTATTCTTTTATCTTTTTTTTTCTAGAGACAGAAACAAGGTTCAATACCAAGCTCAATCGTTAAATACAATGAGTAAATTTGTATCCATCCTTGGCTATAAATAATACTGTGGTCCTGCTCTGCCTTTGTGCTCAGTGAGTCTGCCTCCAGCTCTGCTGCTTCATAAAATAGCCATTTTGGCTTTGCACCAGGATGCATTCAATTTGCCAGACCTGCATGTTGATTCATTGTCCTCCTGATGGTTAGATAAAAAGGCTAAGATCTACTTGTACAGGCCTAACCCTTACTGCTAGAATAAATTATGTTCTTGGCATTATTTCCCCTCCATAATTAGCCATCGTTCTGAGGAAATGGTTACTGCTCTCCAACAAGTCAGAGTTGTCCCATCATGTAGAAAAATAAGTAATATTCAAAAGAACTTGCTTTTAAAATGAATTGCTTCAACACAAAGACCTTTATTCTTGTTTTTTTTAAACATGATATACATAATGATATTAAGGGACAGTTTAATTTGGTCTTCTCGTTCACTGACTTGCAAAAGCAGGCTGTCAGACTTGCATTGCATTTCTATAGTTTAACAAATGTGATGTGTGCTGACATAACGCTGACTCAACAAGACATGTTTCAATGCTCTTTGAAACGTGTCTTCTTACACAGTTACATTGGACAGCGTTTGCCAAGTTACTCATTCCTTAAGTAAACCCTGTCAAGAATGGACTACCTCTTTTTCTTCAAATTACAGATATCATTTTGTAACTAACACAACCTTTTATTTAATTTGTACAAGTAGTCTCTTTTTTTAGATAGGGGGTTATCTTTGTATGCAGCAGTACATGTTGCAGTTGGTTTCTGCCCACCTACTCATGTTCGGTTGTTCACCAACATGCATTAGAAGACTGTCAGGTTTCCAGTGTATTTGAATAGTTTCACCAAATGTCATGAGTGACATTAAGCTGATTCAGGTTACTCATTCCTCTTCTTTGTGCCCTTTCATGTGAGGACCAGCTTAGTTTCTTTCCAAAAGTATAGTTGGAAAGAATCTTTTTAACGGAGTGACTGCGTTTGGATACTAATGTGTTGGTTAACATTGACTATTTTGGATCTATTAGGTAATTGAGCCAAATGTGACCATTTATGTGACCATTTTTCCACAGTTCTCCATCAAGATTACCGGTAGTTGAATCACATTTGTCTTATGTCCCTCTGTGAGGGCTCCTCTGCTCACATTTGGAGCTATTAGAGATAATTAGACCCATAATGCATCCGCAGCCCTGTGTGATAAAGTCAGGCCTAATGTCAGCTGGACACAGCTGCCTCACTCTGCCTTTGTGCCATGGCTGCTTGGGTTAATGACAGCCTATGTCAGGATTAGACTGTGGTGTCTCACTCATGGCTTGCATGCAGCCTATTAGTGAGCCCTGTTATCTTTGTGTTACTGGTCTGTTTTTTGCCAGATGAGCTCTCATCTGTGAAGCATGAAATCCACTTGTCAACATTTATCTACAGTTTACATTTGTGCTTGTTAATCATACACCTAAAATGTTAATCACATTACAGGTTGTTGTGGTTAGAATGCTAATAAATCCAACCTAATTGTGCTACCAAATAATTAAAATGAAACCATTTCATTATTTCTGTTTCGCCTTTTAAGAGCCACAGCTAATTCTCATTTTAATCAGCAAATAATCATCTGATTATTGTCATGATGTATTGATTGATTAGTTTTTTAAGCGGTCCAAAATGGGAAAAATACTCATATTTATTTTCATGAGTCCAGAGTAAGGTCTGCAAAGTTCTTAAAATCTTCAAGCAACAGGCAAAACCAAAGACTCTTCATTTGCAATCATAAAAAAAAATTAAAAAGGAACAAACCCTACATGCAAGAAGCTGGAACCAACATTTAAATGTAAAGAAAAATTACACTTATCATTTCTGCTAACGCTAGAATAATTTCTTAACTCTAGGACATATCATTGGTGTTGATTAAAAATTATTTTGGAGGTTAAGGCTTTCTGTTTTACGGACAAATGATCTCTACAATATCATGTTACAGATGCATCAATTTAGAAAAAGACTGAATAGATATTGTGACTGATATTGGAGGTATGGAGAGAACGACTTTCTTCATAAATCTGAGGACAGGGACATCTTAATAGTTTGGGGAAAATGAAGTGTGTTTGTTTCCTCGTGAGGTGATAACTGAGCCACTATCGTATGAATTGACATGTATTTCCATAAGCATAGATATCTAGGGCGTATAGATGGCCAACTTTTTGTATTATCTGTGTTGTATTGTTTTTATATTTGTTTACAGAAATAAAGTCTAAAAGAAAGCTATTGAGCTATCGAGGACAAGTGAGTGACATTTGTAACCAAAGCTCAAACCATGAAAATAAATAAAACAACGCAAAGTCTATCAGGCTTCTTTAAGAGGCACTGCCTCTGAAATGTCTCTGAAATGGAAACCACTGTGGAAATGTGATGCTTCTACTGGAAAAGGACGCAAACTTGCCTGATAGACTTTATATAGTGGTGTAACGGATCACAAATCCCATTGTTCAGACCGAATCAAGGATTTTGATCACGGATCAAATCAGTTTTTTACGGAGTGACCAAAGAGAAAAAAAAACAATTTACAACGTTTTCTGCGTTTTTTGTGTGAAAAAACAAACAAAAACAAATTGAATAACATTCTCCTGTGTCTCTTTTTTTAATTTCATGTTTGTATGAGTGGACCACAGGAAGATTAGTTGCTACTTAAGTAGTGGCTATTAGGGAACCAAATATGCAAATCAAATAAAACAAATGTGAGATACAACAGCAGCTCCAGGTGATGTTCCATGCTTCGTTCGGATCAGACCTCCATGTTTCCGGCCGCAACTGTTTCCTCTTACTGTGTCTGTGTCATACAGGTATCAGCTGGTGGTTACTGGTGACAACAGAAATTCATCGTCAGTATCGTAACAGCCTGCTGTGGTCTGCAGCTGTAAAACTTAGAGCGCTGTGTTCGCTTACTGGATGTAACTCCAGTTCTATGAGTATGTGCAAAGCTCTCTAACGGGCTTCGCTATTGGTTTGGTAACAAATACTGTTATTGAAATGATGCAGCTTTTCATATGACAGTCAGTTGTACTCAGATTTTTAAAAGCACTTTCTAAATAAAAAGGGAGATCAGGTTTCCTGCGGTAAACACTGACTTAAAATATAACCTTCTACTCCTCAGCTAAACATGACACAAACTGTGTTTTTAACATCATCAGTACAAATCAAAATGCTTCTCCATGAATCATAATGTATCACATTCACAACCTCTATTTGTGTTCACTATAGGCTTACACATTGCTACGATTCCAATAACAATAGTAGAAGCAGTTAGACCTGAACCTGAAACCTGAACTGAGCTTTTAAAATCTGCGTAAAGCAGACTATAATACAAAAAACTGGTGTATAAGAAGTTTGCTGTAATTAACAAGTTTCCAAAATTTTCTTATACGAGCTACGACATTGTTGAACATGTAAGACACACTGTTCATTTAGTGGGTGTGTGTCTGTGTACCTGCAGCGCGTGTTGTGTGAGCTAGATGAACGACAACAGATCTTTAGGAACTATCTTCAGTTTTTGGAGAAAACACAGCGCTATGTTAAAGAGTTTGTCTAAGTTTACAGCAACAGACTACAGCAGGCTGTTACGTTACTAATGTGAAGCTACTGATTGTTGTCACACAGCCACCAGCTGATCCCTGTATGATCAAAGAAGGGGTGATCCGAACATGATCCATTTTACCACTCCCTTTGTAGAAGTATCAAGTCCTATATCAGCTCTGAAATAGGATAATTTGCCCATAAAGTGCGCAAACTAATGCATTTCAGTTTGGGATGTTTTAGACTATATTACACAGCCAAATAAAGGAATGTAGTAAGAGGAGGTCTACGTGAGAAATTATCTGACACACACAGAGCTTAATTTTGTTTCAGCTCACCTTGAAGCCCCTGAAACCCAGAGGAAGACAGTCTGACAAACACTAATTTGATTTAAAACAGTTTTTATCTGTTTGTTTTGCAGAGGAGAGAATAGCGTGTAATTCTACTCTCAATAGCAACCCTGTTGAAGGATTAACACTGAGGGGTCATTTTGAGACTGGGTTGTAAAGTTTATAGCCCACCGTGCTGTTGATCCTGCATTACTCATTGAGAACAATCACACATGAAAAACAAAAGAAGTGACTGTTGCAGTGCAAGCCCTCGTGGGATCACCTCTACTGATGATCCTAACCATCAACTTTTATGGGTTTGCCCTAGGGGTGGGTGATTAACTGGTATCAATACCAGCACTGGCATAGTCTACCACAAAATAGATTTTTGCCATACTGTCATCACCGGTTGAAATACACACATTAGGTTGTAGTGCACACCCAAGGTAACACTGATTGCTTAACCTACCAGCCACAATGGTGGGTAAATAAAAGTAGCGTAAAATGGATTTGTGCCTGACAAAGCTCAGATTGTGTCCCGCGGTCTTCTGAATGTTTTGCTCTGAGTGTCAGAACAGAGTCAGTGGTCACACACGCTCACTGACCAAACGGCAGCGCCTCGTCCTCGTGTCAGGTTTTAAACCTCTTGACAAACCGCTACATCGCGCCCGCCCGTCAGTCAGGTCAGACACGTGTCTTAACTATGCCTAACTTGTATCCTTCATAAAATCAAAAAGGATGTGGTATAAAATAATTCACCCCCTGTACAGTGTGTGCCCATGGAGACAATAACTTATCAGACCAATGTTGTTCTTTGTAGCAGGCTGTAAACATGTTAATTTCTGCTGTTAAAACGGGCTTTTGAATAGGATGTGTACTTTTGGGTGTCTTGGAGCCAGTCTCAAGCAGTCACCCATTTCCACATTGGCTTCATATTTCAACAACAGAGGTGGCTTCTAATTTATTATTTTTAATAGAATAAATTCACAAATTGTGTCACCAAATTAAGCTTAAAGTGTCTATAGACCCCCCCCCCCCCAAGTTATACATGTCTTGTAATTTAGACCTAGTAGAAAACACACTCTTGCTCTTTCCACCTTAGATTACTCCCAACTTTTTCTACTAGAATGCATAGTACATTATAGGATATCATCACCATCATTAGGGCATGATGTTTGTGTAGGGTGTTTGTGTTTCAGGGTGGAGTTTCTACATGTTGCATTAGTAATGTGTTGGGAGTATAGTGTTTGCTTTTCTCCTGGCATGTTCTGCTACCATAGGTTCCTACTGTTCGATCTATTCTAACACCTTTAGATTTTCTTTTCACTCCCCCTGCTCCACTGTGAGTAAAAATACATTAGAAGCATGTTACATAACTATATAAGAATGTATATGAGTTTCTGTAGACTCAAGCGTCAGGAGGTAGTAGTCAGGTTTTGATGCATGTGCCTTATGATGAAACAGAGAGGACTTCTTTTTAGAGCCGCCATTTTGTTACAACATTTATCAATCACGCAGGGAGAAAAATGTGCTGCGGAAGAGAGAGAGAGAGATATCAATTTCTCCTCTGACCGTGGTCTCAATAAGCCCTGCTTCACTTAAGCCACAAGCTGTTCTTTGCCCGTTATTCTCTTTGAATTAGATTGTGAAGCTGCAGATATAAAAAAAAAAAAAACAGGTGTTAACAACCAGACATAGATGTAAACGAAACTATAGGTTGGGTTTTCATCCTGACTTCTGACCACCTTGTGTGGAAGCTTATGCATATCAAAACCGTATGACTGAAAGGATAACATAACATAACCTGCTGACATGTGGAATTGTGTCGTGTTTTTTTTTTATATTTTGGGGTAAAAGTGTTAAAAGCTGTGCCTCGCGTAAATCCCTACACCCTGGTGGTTTTCTTGTTTTGTTTTTTCTCAATGCAATGAAACTGTTCACATCATACTTTTATGAGAGTACATCAGGACAAAGTTTCTTTGAGATGATGAAGCACCAGTGTTGTTCAAGTTTGCTTGGCCTAAGCACATCCTGCTGGCTTGTGATGCACTGATGCAGAAGAAGACATCACTTTTTTGTCTTCTTGTCATGAAAAAGCTGCCAAGTTAATGGTATACAAGTGTACTTTATGTTTGTCCATATGACATCATCCCGCAGACTCATTACGACGTCTTGTGTTATCGTTACTGTGAGAAGATAGCAAGGCGAAGTGACTCCATGGTGGGGAATAGCCATCTTTAGAGTTTCTGGTTGAATTTCCTGAAGTTACCTGTCTGTCTCAAGGACCATGTTTCAAGCTCTGAAGGGTGCTTATTCCACAGAGACCCTTAAGCTGCTTACTATATGAGCAAGCCTCTACTGAAAAATCTTTATCCTCCAACAAAAACAGCCGGCTGACAGAATGGCTAGGACAGAAAAATATTAACTAAAACAATAACAAATATAAAAAAGTTGTATTCAGTTTTTTTAATATAATGGGTGGTGTGACCTCCTCTTGTTATTTGGGATAAAATCTAACATTGCCATGTATGACATCTCTTAGGTTCTTCAAGCAGTGTCTTATTGTCTGCCGTGTTTGTTAATATAATTATTTTCCTGTTATGTCGACATGACTTCTCCAGCACAGCTACAGTTTGATACCAAGAAAAGATCGTAAATCATTAACTATCTCCGTGGTATTCAAAGCTGTTTTTCCCATGGTTTCACCAATGATGAACTCTCCATGAAAAGGCAATTAGTTTCAGAGTTTACCTTCTTCACTGGCAGAAGCAGAAATAAACTAGAGAGAGACAACACTTTGTGTCTTTGCTTATCTGATTCCGGTCATTTGCGGAAAAAATTGGCTTCCTTGATGGATTTTCTGTTCATCAGGACACAACAACACACCATTGTTCTCTGTTCAATCTCATGTTTTCTCGTTGAAAATCTCAGATACCAAAAGAGCTCAGTAGATTTCTCTTAACTCACTTGTCAGATGCTGTCGAGAGGCTTCTTGTGAAAAGTAATAAATAATGACAGAACTTACTACCGATTTACATTATACTTAAAATGTTTCCGCATATTTTTCTTGTGTTACAGGTTTGACTCTATTTCATTGAACCTTCACGATGATATTCAAGGAGCTATGTTGCAACTTTTTCAACTGAATTTTACAACTTGTGATGGCAAGACACCACTGACTCAAGAGGGAACATAAATCCTGTATGCCGTGACATACGGGACGTTGTCAATCCAAGATGGAGAAAAAGAAAATGTGCCCTCGTCTTCTCGACTACTTAGTGGTGGTCGGAGCACGGTAAGATCCTGATCGGGAATTTTAAAGGAGTATATTTATTTTAAAGGAATATATTTATTTTAAAGGAATATCTGAGTCATGAAAGGAAAAATAGATGCATCACATCTTGCTTTGAGAAAAAGTAAAGTGCGGAAAATCGAAGAAGAAAAGTTTTAGAGTAACTTGTTCTTTAATGATGAACAACAATTCAATTTCTTAACACACTAATTTGTCCCTTTATTGCCAACATTTGTCCTGGACAAAAATGTCATTTTAAATACAGTATCAGTTATTCTTAAGGGGTGCTGTTTTAGACCCTGCTGTATTTAAATGCTGATAGCTCACTACCACATGTCTAAGCGTGTATAATAAAGCATAGAAGCACATTGTCTCAAGCTCATTTGCCATGGGGCAGACCACTGTCCAGTGTGTGACTGTTTTTAGGGCCACTGAGTCTCTCTACTAGAACTCACAGGCATTTAAGTATTACGCATAGGGGACATTTACAGAGTTGTAGGTTTGAATGGTTGCTATTTGTTTATCCCCCTTGACCAGATGTTAACAGCTTAACAAACCAACAAATTTAACCATGGTCAGGGCTTTGAGGGCAAATAATCAAAGCATGACATTCCTCATTTATGAAATGCTTCTCTCACCACTTAGAGACTTTAAAATACAATTTATAAAAATGCAACAAAATGAACAGAGTTGGTAAAGAAAACAGATCTAATGAATGTTGCAGTGCTACAACTTAAATTATGTTGTTTAACCCTCCAGGCAACCAAGCAGTGACAGTGTGGCCCAGACACCTCAGCTCCTCCGCCGCTACCCACTGGAGGACCACCATGACTTCCCACTTCCACCAGACGTGGTGTTTTTCTGCCAACCAGAGGGCTGCCTGAGTATACGCCAGCGCAGGGTTAGCCTCCGTGATGACTCCTCCTTTGTTTTCACACTGACAGACAAGGACTCAGGAATCACCCGCTACGGAATCTGCGTCAACTTCTACCGATCATTTCAGCGAGGACATCACCGTGCTCGTGGGGACAAGAATGGACACACAGAGACAGCAGCACAGGCAGCCAGTGAAGGGTCTGATGGCAGTGGTGGAGGCCCACCGTCCTCAAAATCTCCAGCTAAAAAAGCAGAGTCAGCACCTCCGCCTGCCTCAGGAGAGGAGAGTGGACAACCAGGGGCTGAGCTAAATGCTGGCAAGTCCCCACAGCACAGAAGAAATGCTGCTAAAATGGCAGCCAGGAACCGCAACAGCACACTGACCTCGCTGTGCATAATCAGCCACTACCCCTTCTACTCCACCTTTAGGGAATGCCTATATATTCTCAAGAGGCTGGTGGACTGCTGCAGTCAGAGGCTAACCCAACGAGCTGGGCTCCCTCGTACAACCCAAAGGTGAGGCTTAACATGCATCTACTTCTTGTTGCTTTCTTAAAGTTTATTGTCACGTTGTTATTTTCTTTTTGGTGTATCATTACAGACTAGTGCATGGCTAATTTAATTTAAATGTTTAGTTATTAGCAGATTTTTACTTGCCAGGCAAGGAACACTTGTTGTTTTTGACACGTCTTGACCTTTTCTGTTGTGCAGCCCTTAAGCCAAATGTTCAGTACATGCATATTACCATGGGTATAATATCCTTGGTTTTAACAAACCCATGACATTTACTTTCACACCATCAATTTTAATTATCAACTTGTCAGTACAATATAAATCCATTCCTTTAAAAAATGTTGTATGTTCAGTGTTATTAACTTCACAGCCTTTAGGGGGTAAATCTCGTTAAAGCAAATGGCTCATAGAGACAGAGTTTAACTTGTCATACCCTGAGGTCCACTTTAGCTGGAGGGGAAAATTGTCATCCCTACGATATCACCAAGGACTAAAATGCTCGGAGGGGGAAAAGCCTGTTGCTAGTTTAAAACAGTTAGTCAAAGGATATTTTTAGTTCCCTGTTTACACCAGAGTAGAAAAGGTTTGGTGTCAAAATGTATATTAATCATTTTATCTAAGTGTCCCTTCCTCCTCAGAAATGCTGGGAAATTATCCAAATGAATGGCCAGAGGTGAAATACTATTTGATATTATCAACAACGGTCAGGTCATTATTTTTAACAAAGACTGAAACCAGGCCTTGCATAGCCTAATTTCTTACAGCCTGCATTAACTTTTATCTTCTTATAGGTTGAGATACTTCTAAAATCTTAGTTCTGTAGCCTGTCTTAATCTTAGCTCTGTCTCCCAACACAACTGGTTTTTTGTCTTCCAGTAGCAGACAGTATTGATATTGATGAATCAAAAAGTCAACAGAAATGGATGAATCTATTCGCCCCAGGCAGGCTTTTAATTGTGCTTTGCTTATTTAGTAAATGATTATATCTTTGCCTATTTATGCTTCACAAAGAGTTATTAGCACTCATCATCTGTAAGTGTTTGAATAGCATCCGTTCGTTCATCATGACGTACTGTAGACCACACAAACAGCATTCATATAATTGCTGTTTTCTTCTTCGGTATTGAAAATTCAAGACTGGAATAGTTTTTCAGAATAGCATAAATGTGTTGTTTTAGCTGTGTTGTAGATGTTTTCTGCAATGCCTACTGCTTTCTTCATCCCTCCATCTGCTTCCCTCATTTTCCACCTGTTATGTCTATGTTTGTGTGGCAGAGTTAACAGAGATCATACAAGAGCTTTTGTCTCTGGCTCCATGCAGTCCTACAGGCCATCTGCAGCGTGTGTCATGTTTTCACAGGGTTCTTTTTTACTTTCACACTCCCCCTTAATGATAAATAATGGCAACGTAATTACCACCGTTTTGTTTTGAAAGATTTGTATCAGAGCAAATATGATTTAATCCAGTGTTTTAGGGGCAGCTAATATGTTTTATAACTGTGAATGTGAAGTAAAAACACTTCAAATGCAGAGTACTCAAGACTGTTTTGGCCCCCTTTTTGGTCCAATGTTTTAGACTTAAGCTTTGTCACAAAAATGTGGCGTTAAGAGGGGAAAGTAGGTTACATATGACAGGTTTTTTGCTTTTTAGATATGCACTGTCTCTATAATTATCAATCTTTAACAAATAATCTCTTTTGTATAGGGCCAATTCATCACAAATGTTATCTCAAAACGCTTAAAGATCAGTCATGTTGTACGTTTTTCTCTTAATGACCAGGGTTCAGGTGAGCACCTTATTTTGTTGTTTCATTATGTTGTAATCTGGCAATAACAGCTGCTCTTCTGTTGCCATGGAAAACACAATAGGTTGCAATTTTGCAGTGAAAAAGTGTAAATAAGGCTGCCATTTCACCTTGGCTTAGACTCAGTATTATTGTCGGTCACCCAAAGTGTGTATATGTTCTCTACAGTCATCTATATAAGAGGCAGTGCAGATTTTCTCTACATCTACACTAAACGAGATTATAGGACTGTCTGATTCACACTTAATCTCATACCTTCACATTGTTTTTCCTTTGGCAGTATGCTCTCACAGATTCCATACAGCTTCAGTATTTAAGGTTTTGTTTCTCTGACAACCTTGAAATGGCCATTCATCCCAAAGGCTTCACGGACCTAAGGGTCTTTTTCCCTTGACATGGTTGTTTGAAATGCTGTGTGGCAATGACAGAGAAGGAAGCGAGCCATTGCAAAATGGCTGCGAGCACTTTGTGCTGTGGCGGCTCTGACAGATTGGGGTCTCTGCCTGCCTTCGGGTAGCAGCTGCAGTAGGTGGGAGGGCTTCAAAGGACTAATGATTTATCTCCATCCTTGCTATGCACACACACTTGAGTACACACTCTAGAGATGGTTTAATGGCACCCTACGTGTGAAGAGTGGAGGGTTTTCAAATCAATATAACAGCTATTGCTTAAGAGTGTCTCCTGTGTTTTCAATCCCATTTGCCCATCATATTAATGATTACAATGAGTGTTTGCAGAGGCCTTGTGGTAGCTGTTTGGAGCAATAAAATGAGAAATTGATTTAATTTATTCTGCTTTGAACCCTAAAATGACTGCAACATGTTATCTGTTAAGCTTAACGTATTTTGCATGTCCATGAAACTTTTTTTTGTTTATAACAAAGTGAGGCCAAATTATGTTTTTCATCCTGCGTTACATGATTGTAGCTACTCCAGCTCCTGCTTAAACAGTTAGTCTTTATGTCTATTGGCAAAACGCCAGATACTACTGATTCAGACTACTCTGATTTGGGGAGGTACCAATTCTCTTTTATCATATCATATATAATACATTTTCTTTTTGTCTATTTGTGAGGAGAAATATTGATCCAATTCTCTTTCATGGATCTTTTGTATGAGAAATGAGTGGAACTTTCACAGCTTACTCTAAATCCTCTCCCCACTCCATACCAGTCTAGTTGTTGGTGGTAATACAACTCTACGCCAGTTTGCCAAATGCAAATAGATCCTTGTAGAAGAAAAAAAATGCACTCCTCGTTTGTTTACTCTCACAAAAAGGGTCAGTCAGTCTCAATGAATACAGATTGAGAAGTATTAAAAAAAAGAATTTCTTCCAGCTCTCTCAGAAAGGACCAAAGCCATAACTTCTTGCATCCTTCAAAGAGTTGTTATTCCCAGCACTATTTAGACCAAACAAGGCATATTGTCATGTGACACCTCAAAATAGCTCCGAAATGTCATTTGAGTTAACATCCAGACATCACATTGTGGTTGGGAAGCAATTTATGGATCAAAAACTAATAAAAAAAATTAAGTTAAGATAATTATCAAAATAACAGCGAACTCTGATTGTACCCTGTGTTTATCTTCTCACAGGGACACCATGTGGCGTGTTTTTACGGGGGCACTGTCAGTAGAAGAGAAAGGAAGCCAGCTGCTGGCCGACCTGCGGGAGATTGAATCCTGGGTGTACCGGTTGCTGCGGTCACCTGTACCAGTGGCAGGTCAGAGACGTGTGGATGTGGAAGTCCTGCCTCAAGATCTTAAACGGGCTCTCACCTTTGCCCTACCTGACAACTCTCGCTTCGCCATGGTCGACTTCCCCCTGCACCTGCCCTTAGAGCTGCTGGGTGTGGACGCCTGTCTGCAGGTCCTCAGCTGTGTCCTGCTAGAGCACAAGGTAAGGTCAAGCATAGTGTCTTTGCCTCGGCCTGTCTTTTCATTATAGTCTTTATTCTGTCTTTCACTGCTTCCAAATAAGGACCAAGATGATTTATTTTCAAGGAGAAAGGAACTATATTTACTTTGTTTTGATTGGTCAGTGGTCAGTTCTTGGATGCAGCTGTGTATCCCCTCTTCCAGAGAAATGCCCTGAGTGACCTTCATCAGACATTTTCTCTTTGATGTAAGCTAACTAAAGCCATTTCACTGCCACATGGACAAAGCATGAAGGGTATGAAGAAGATGGTTCACTCTTTGACAGAGACACGGACACTTTATCTCTGTTACTCCTATCGTTACCACTGAAAGCATTAGTAAGGATGAAATAGAAATCCGTGTTTGGCAGGTGCTGTAGCAGTCTTCTGTTGTTGCTCATGGTTTAGAGTGACATTGACGCACAGCTTTATTTGCATCATCCCAAATTGAACCCAAGCTTCACAGCTTCAGTCACACTGCTGAGACACCATATTGCTGGATTAATGCTGAACAGCTTCTCTGCTTTCTGTCTCTTAGCGTTTCTTAAATACAGATTTTTATCTGGGCCACCAACCTAAAAAGATGTTCACCCACTCAAAGGGTTTTTAAATGTAGCAGTCCCTTTACCCTTCTCCTCCTTGAGTTCAATCACTGAAAAGAAAATCTCCACCTGTAAAGAACGCTGACCTTTTACTCATTCATTTAGGTTTATTGAAGATGAATTCAAAACATCATTAAATTCAGTCGGGCTGAACTAAGTGCTGTCTGAAAGCTTTCGGAGTGGTTTCCTTTTAAGGGCTTTGTACTGCAAGATGAATTTTTCATATAGGCCCAGTTTTTAATCTTGCTACCACAGGGCAAAATGTGGGTGTTCACAACTTTACATTACAGACAAACAGGCAATATGGAAAGAGCAGATGACTACTTGTTTGATAGAGCATAAGAGCAAGAGGTCAACTAGGTGTGTGATGTTTGTCTTAAAAACCCACATATATGTTTTTATGAGTATTTTCTTCTTTATTTTCTCAGGTCATTCTTCAATCCAGAGATTACAATGCTTTGTCAATGAGCGTCATGGCCTTTGTGGCAATGATCTACCCTCTGGAATACATGTTCCCAGTCATCCCCTTACTGCCAACATGCATGGCCTCTGCTGAGCAGGTAAAACCTGTCATCTGTGATAAATATCTTCAAATGAATAAATTACGTCTTTTTTTTGCTGTCAAATACTGACTGACTTTTATAATTTTTCCTCCCCACAGCTCCTTCTCGCCCCCACGCCCTACATAATAGGTGTACCAGCCAGCTTCTTCCTCTACAAAGCTGATTTCAAAATGCCAGACGACTTGTGGCTTGTGGACCTTGACAGCAGCAAGGTCAGTACATCAACATGGTGTTCTACTCCTCCTTCTGATCTTTTATGTCTGTTTTTTAAAGTGTCCAGATTATGCTGAAGGCTTAATCTAATTAATTCATTAGCATAACAACTTCTTAGCTGCATCTTTGTTGTTGTTTTTTTTGTCTACAGGTTATAGCCCCCACCAACGCAGAGATTCTACCACCTCTCCCAGAGCCTGAAGCACTCGAGCTGAAGAAACATCTCAAACAGGTACTGCATGTGATTGGTCTGTTTCCTCTTACGTTTTTAGCTGTTTAACATTTTCAGATTTTGCTGCACTGTCGCAGCCAGGGCTCAGACTAAAACCAGTGGGATTACTGGCATTTTGCAGAGAATTTTCTGGAACCCAGTTAGTGCTCTGGAGCCAAGCAATTGTTGTTCCCATGACTGTAAGTGGATTCAAATGTGTAAATATAAAACCTTTTTCCAGCAGTAAGAAGAGTAGGGGCTCCCTTCTTCAGCAGAGTTGTATGTATTGTAGAAGAGTGTGCGAGCATTTGAATTGAGTTTTGAGGTGCACTAACATGAACAAATGTTTTTCTTCTTTTCTTTTTTCCTGTTTTTGTTGCATGCTCTAGCTCTTGGAGGTAAAACCAAATCATAGGACCCTGTTACCCAAGCCAAACCTTTAGTTATACT
Organism: Tautogolabrus adspersus; assembly: GCA_020745685.1. Lineage (NCBI taxonomy): Eukaryota > Metazoa > Chordata > Actinopteri > Labriformes > Labridae > Tautogolabrus > Tautogolabrus adspersus. The sequence continues at coordinate 29,489,669 of CM036535.1, forward strand.
GTGCTGATAGTAACTAACCTGCCCCTCTAACCCAGTTATCTAACACAATATCAGAATCTGGTTCTGATTCATGGGGACACCTCACTTTTATATTCACCCACACTGCAAGCAACACCAACATTATGTCACATAAATTAGAAACAACTAATATGATCACTGTGTGCTTATAGTTTAAGCTACAGTAAGGCAGCCATTGCTTAACTTTTACCATACATGTGCTGCTTATCAGCTTGCCATGCGTCCCTTTTCCCCAAGTTAATTCTGTAAATCTCTAATTTTAGGGTCATCTGCTTTATTTCAATCTTATTTTAACAACTGCATGGAGGAAGGTTTTAAACTTTTCTTATCCATTGTACACCTCGAAATGGGCAGCACTTAATAAAACCCTTGACATGTTTTAACAAACTAAAATGAAACAGCATTCACAGTTTAATCACATAATAAGATAAGAAATGAACACAACTTTCTAATACAAATAATTAATTTACTTTAGTTTGGTTTAAATGTCAATGGAAAATGCAAATCAAATTCTTAGGAGCCCCTCTACTTAAAATCGTTAATTAGAATATGCCTACACATTTGTTCATACCAAAATACTTTTGTATACATTTCCCAGTAATGTTTTTACATGATTATATTTAATATTTACAAATCTAATTTTGACAACCTGAGAGCAGACAGAGCCTCACGCCCCCCTGAGATCTCAGATGACCCCACGTTGGGAACCACTGCCTTGAATGCATCAAAGAGAAATATCAAAGATTTTAAAAAGCAACCAATTTCAAAGCTTCACAATTTATGAAGTTCAAACACAAAACTCAGTTTTTGTTTTTTGTTTTATTGATTTAAAAAAACTACATTCATCTGTTCTTCGCAGACTTTACTTAAACTATTTCAGTCATTTAAAGTCAGTTTATAGGTAATAATACTTGCATACACTGTTTTTGTTCAATATGCCTTGAATCAGAGCCGGTTCGTTATAGCCATGTGTGATTGGCAGCTTTCTCCCCCGTGTGCGGATGTGTGATGAGAGGCTGGTGTGTAGGAGTGTGCAAAGCCTCGGATTAGCAGTTGTGTATTTGGAAACAAGTACACAATATTGACATCTGTGAATATAGAAAATGTCACTTAAATTTGGTTTAACTCATATTTAACGACTGTGATGCCAAAGCAGAAGGCTGCTGATGTGATGCGAGAGTCACTGCAAATACTTGCACTCAACACTGAATGTCTATAAATCAGACCTAACAAGTGACTGATTTATTTACATTTACAAAAAAAATGGTGGTTGTGTTATCTCTGCTCACAATAAGAAGATACCATTAAGGCTTATTTTGCTACAGGTGCTTTATCGTGCAAGTATTTTTTCATCTATGTTTCTGAAAAGATCTGCTGTTGTTTGTCGTGTGTCATCACCACTCCATTGTGACCACTGCATTGTCCCAGTTGGTCACCATGGATGGCCTTCATGTGTCCTTTAGCGGCTTGATTCTGTAGGTGAAGTCTGGTTTTGGTCACATTATTGCCTTGTCTGTGTAACTCACTGTCTTCCATGGTCTTCTTCACTCTCTCTCTCTCTGTCTTGCAAATGATGTCTTCCACTGACTGTCCATCACCTTTCAAAACAAAAACAAATGTGTCTTTTCTTGTCTCCTTTCTGCAGATAATTAGAGAATGTAAAATAGGAATTTTGAAACACAAATATCATTTTGATTACAGAAACAAATCAAATCATCAAATGCATTTTTGTCTTCTTAAAGTAAGATCTATTTAAGCCGCATTTGGGCGGGGCTAAAAAGAGAAGGACTGTTGAAAGGAGACAAAGAAAAGAAAGGGAAAGGGCCTGGTTGTGACCCTTCCATCATGTGCTGTTCCAGTGTCAGTCACAAAGTAGTCATCCCAGGCCTTCATGTGATTCTCCTCGCATCTTTCTTCCTAGTGTCTGGTTAGGTTGACCGTGATCACCCAAAAGCAGATCTTCTCCTCTGAAAATAAGGTTACTCATATCTCCTCCCGTGGAATGTGTAATGCCCCTGCACGGATTTCTTCTTCTTCTTCACTCACACATTATTTTGCTTGTCACAACTACTTATCTCCTACTCTTCAAGACTTGAATAAAAATGCATAAAACTGTCACAGAATGTTGTGGACCAGTTTTTTAATACACTGCTTAGCTCTGGCTTGAGCATGACTGAATGTGCGTGCATCAATATCTTGGCATCAGTGAGTGTTCTCGTAACCAAAACAAGATATGATGAAGCTTATCACTCTGACAAAGTTAACATTCATCAAAGACCCAGCAACTAAATGTTCCATTATGCTAAGCTAAACAATGACACTTGAGTTTGCAGCAGTTCCCTCAAGGCAAACCATGCATAGTGACTTACTTTCCTTGTGCTACTCCTCTACAAAATGACGCACCCACCACAGGCATCAACATGTACAAAAAAATGATCTTTCAGCTGCTGTATATAATAAGAATACAATAAATTCTGATAGCAGTAAACAGGGCGTTCAGACCCTATTATCTAGCGTTGCTTAAGTACTCTAGTGGGCAGCACAGATGTTTGGTACAAAGACGGATTATTATTTGGATTCATTTTATTGGATTATCCCATAATATCTCCATGTTTGTCCCCATTGTAGCAGACTGTGTCTTTGGCCCATTTTGTTTTACATCTTCAAGTATCCCATAAGTGTAGAAATTGTTATTATTAACCATATGTTGATGCCATACGTGGGAGTGTCTCATAACAACGCTTTTATTTCTGTCTGGAGCCACTGCTATGTTTATAATTTGTGTCACTGTCACCTGTCCTAGGCTCTGGCCAGTATGAGCTTGAACACCCAGCCCATTCTCAACCTGGAGAAGTTTCACGAAGGTCAGGAGATGCCCCTGCTCCCACCTGGACGAGATAAAGCTTCACCATCATCCACAGAGTTCAACCCTCTTATTTACGGCAATGATGTAGATTCTGTTGATGTAGCCACCAGGTGAGACGTTAATGTTTTTCTCCATTTGTAAAGAGCTGGGGAAATAAAGGACCAATGAATAATCAGGCCCACGATAATAACCAATATCTATCTGTTTCTGTGGCTGTTATGGATTCAGTAACTGATACTAAATATGTTACAAATGTGAAGGTTATTCTACCAGCACCACATTAATATTTAGAGAGCCTTTATTACTCCCTCCCAAAAAGAACAAACATTTATAGTAAACGTGTTTGTTTGTTTTGTTCTTTTAATATCTAGAATACTTACCAGCTTCATCTCCTTATTTTCAGTCATGTTGAGGCTAAAAAGAACAAAGGACCATTAACACCACCTCACTCATTCTTAAACGTATTAATTGACTTATTAATAGGAAAGAACTTGTAATCCCCTTTTTACTGCAGCTGTAAGCCTTTTGCAGTAAAATGTCTGCATTCCTATGGCGTCATTCAACCTTTGTTTCTCCTCCTGCTGCAGATGAAAAGAGACTCATTGAAACAGTGCAGAAACAGGAACTGAGCAGAGAGAGAGGCAGATAGAAAATATTCAATCAGGGCTGGGTTTTGATTGACATTAAGAGTATAAAGCCAAGCCCTGAATTATCAGACGTAACGGGTACAGCTGAAATATATAGCTGATGTAATTTATTGAAGCTATTTATCAAATAACTACACTACAGATCAAAATGGGTATTCAACTAAATTAACTGTTTGTCTCTCACAGGGTGGCCATGGTGCGCTTCTTCAACTCCCCAAATGTTCTCCAAGGGTTCCAGATGCACACTCGCACATTGCGCCTCTTCCCCCGTCCTGTGGTGGCGTTTCAGGCGTCTTCTTTTCTTGTGTCTCGGCCACGACGCTCTTGCTTTGCAGATAAACTCTCTCACACCCAGGCGGTGGAGTACTATGGAGAATGGGCTCTCAACCCTACAAACCTTGCATTCCAGAGGATACACAACAGTAAGACTCGTTTCAGGTCTGTTCTTGTTAAATATGCAAATCAGACGACGTATTAACATTGTACTTCGCTCTCTTGTGTTCCAGATGTGTTTGACCCCTCCTTAATAGGAGACAAGCCTAAGTGGTATGCTCACCAGTTACAGCCAGTGGTTTACAGAGTGTATGACGGGAGCTCTCAGCTGGTTGAAGCTATGGCTGGTCCCTTGGAGGATGAAGGCAATGAGTCTGACCCCACAGACAGGTAGGAAAGACCAAGATCTTTTTCTGCACGAGACCCCATTTAACCTTTCCTTCATTATTTGAAGTATTTAGCTTTTGGTTGAACATTTTATTTGTTGCAGTGGCAGTGACAGTGAGGCGTACGATGACTCCAGCTCATCCTATTCCTCCCTTGGAGACCTGGTGAGTGAGATGATCCAAGGTGACATCCAGGGAGACACACCAAGTAAGTTTTTTTTTTTTTTCCCCTGTCATTACAAGCAACACATCAACCCCATTTTTACTATTTATTTCCTTGTTATATATTTGAATTTGCTTTTTTACTAGGCTTGGACCCACCTACCCATGCTGCGCTGGGAGATGCTAGTGAGGTTGAGTTTAATGACTTTGAGGACTTCAGGGAAGGTCATGGCTCGGGTCAATCCAGCGTTGATGGACCTGCTGAACCTTCAGATGGACAACCTCTGCGCTCAAGCTCCAGCACAACTGCAAGCTCAAGTCCAAGCACAATCATCCAGGGTGTCAACCATGTGTGTAAACATTCATATTAATGTATAGTTTTCTGTTTTAACCATGTTGTTACCTTTTGTTGAAACTTTTTTTCAAATTGTTATGACTTATTTGGACAGGGCTTAATATAATCTTGAGGATAGATTTACACGTTCCATGTTAATCCTTGTGCTCATTTTTCCAGGAGCAGGGTGAAGTACCCGAAATCGAAGCTTCAGCGCGTGCAGCTTTACAGAATCCTGTCCCTGCGTTGGGCAGTCAGCCGTTCCTCAGACCTGCAGTTGACTCGGGGCTGGCGGAACAAGCCAACAAAAAGCAGGAGTATGATAACCCGTACTTTGAGCCTCAGTATGGCTTCCCCTCAGAGGATGATCCTGATGCAGAGGAGCAAGTGGAGTCATACACCCCTCGATTCAACCAGAACCTCAATGGCAACAAGTGTGTTAAACTTGTTCATCACTTGAATGAATGCTCTATCATCATTCAAATGGGCTCTCTGACCAAACCATGAAATATCAATCTCTGTCAAAACACAGCATGTCAAATCTACTAACCTCTCCATTCATGGTGGTCTTGAATCTTTGGTGGTGTCATGTTGTGGTGTGAATGCTTAAGACTTCCCAATTTAATTAGCATATGTTTGTGTTTCGAGGATACAAGGTCATTTCTTTTGCCATTTTTTCAGGGTACAGCGGCCTTTACGTCCCAGCAGCCTGAGGCTTCCAGGAGAGTCTGATGGGGAGGGAGACTCGCGCAATAGTTCTCCTAACTCCACCATTTCCAACAGCAGCAATGACGGACTTGGAGGACTCATGTCCTTTGCCAGTAAGAATATTTGAATTCCTTTTGGTCTCTTTTCAGCTATACCCACATTGCAAAACATGAATGTGGGCTGATATATGTGGGTGATAAATTGCAGACACAAAAAACAGATCAGAGATTTAACACCCATTTTAAGCCTACTGAAGGCTGCTTCATTACTCTTTTATGAAAGTGCTCAGGCTTATAGAATGTTATTTTTAATACCATTGTTCTTGTTTTTTCTAAAGTGTTTTTTTTTTTTATCAGCGCACTCCTGAAAATTTCTAGAAAACTTCAGACAGGGTGCCCCTGAAATCTTCCTGAGTTGCTTGTTCACACATGTACCTCACAGCAGGAGTCTATCTCAATTGTACAGCAGGGGTCGGAGTCTAAGGAGGCTTAGCAAGAATATTTCTAGCTGCATTCTTACATTGGCTCACTTCAAATTCATGCTAAAGTTTTACTACGGGGGGCCCACAGGAAAGATTTCGGGTAAAGAGTGAAAAAATAGTGGCTGTTTGCATTCACACTTGCAGCTCACCCGAAACATTTCAGGAAGTTTTCAGGAGTTTTGTGCAAGTGTGAAAGCAACGTGATTTTATTTTTATAAATCCCACAACAGGCAATCTTTACAAGAACCACGGCACCAGTTTTAGTCTGTCCAATCTGGCCCTTCCCAACAAGGCAGCAAGGGAGAAAACAACACCTTTCCCCAGTTTAAAAGGTATGACAACAATGCAAACTTGATAACACCAATTCAAGTTTCCTAATTTTCATGTATATATATGTATATATATACAGTTTATTGTCCGCCCCAGTTGTTCAGTTTTGTTAAATGAGAATGAAGAAAGTGTAGAAAATGTAGAAAGTGAATTGAGAATACTTAATCAGAAAGACGTAATCCCATTATCATCAACATTATGTTGTTTTGACTTACTCTTGTAATACTCTTGTTGCTGTTTGCAGTCTTGTACCTCTTAAAAAGATGTTGTTACTGTTTTATCAGTTATATACACAAAACTCAAATACTAAGATTCAGTCTTCACCATACTCAGACTTCTAATAATTAAGTTTAAATAAGTCATGAATGCATTTGTGGAAACAAGGAGTAAACCATAACTCTTAACACATAGCAAAACAATCAACCTTTTTATTTTTATTTAGTATATTTCACATTTTGGATATTTTTTCCTACTTTAATTCATTTACTGTTTGTCCTTCTCTACCTTTTTGTTTTGACTTCTTCTTCCACATTTATGTCTATTAAAGAATATTTCAATGTTGATATAGAGGAGGAAATGGAGCAAGCAGGTTTGTAGAGCTGTTTTTTTTTTAAAGCCTGACTTTCTCCCCACTGTATTGCCAAACAGATATGGCACTATTTTAAAGGAGATTATTGAGGATATATCAAACAACATTTTTCTCTCATGAGTAACAGGAAAATCCACTAGAAAACAGTCATTACATTTGATTTACCATGGTGTTGCACAGATTGTTCTCCTTCTGATGAAGGGTTTTTCACAGAACATAAATAAATGTGCCTATTTGTTAACTTTTCATATAAACCATTAGATAGTGAACATTTGAGTTTTTCTACTGGACATTTAACATGTGCAGCCTAGTATTGCTCGAGAGAGGATAATTGAGAAAATGCGGGTCTTGATGTTTTTTTCTAAGAAAGCATAACGTTTGAACAATCCACACCAACAGCAGGAAGAGGATACAGATGTTTTATATTGCATCAACTGCAGTCTTAAACTTAAGAGTTATGAACACAAGAGAAGGTAGATTATGTCCAACACAGACAGATCTAAAACTACAGAGATTAAATTGCACTGGGATTACAGGTCTTTGTAGTTTAAGGGGCTAGTATGAATGCATTTTTAGCTGGATTTTCACTTAAACTGAGAGAAAAAAAGGTGAAGCATGGTCATTTAACTCAATAGCTCCACTCCACGTGGAATAGCTGCCATGGAAAAATGTTCTGTTCCTTTGATTATGACGTGTGTTTTGTCTTTGTTGTTCAGATTCCCCTGACAGCCCGGGTATGTTATGTCTGCTGTGAGAGTTTGTTTTAGCCCCCCTGCCTAGGCATTTCTTAGTCGTTGAAGTGACCTACACCTATCTTACATCCTGTTTCTCAGAGTAGGACTAAGATAGAAGATGCTCCTTAAATGTTAGTCATGTATGCCCAAGTCTTCTCTCTGTTCCTTTGCCATTCCCTTCTGTGTGACTGGTTGAGTCCTTTTAATGTACTGCTGTGACTGTAAACTGTTATTGGTGTGGCATCTGTACATCCTTACTGCTACATGAAGGAAGCTATGTAACATATTCTTAAAGTACATTCACAAAAAGTTTAGGAGAGTTGAATGTATTTCCTCCCTTCCCGCCTATAATGTGTGTTTTGTCTTGCTTTCTTCTTTGGTGGCTCCCATTGTTGAGTGTTTTCCTTTTTAAGGTTACTCGTTATTAGAAAACAGACAGCATTTTAGAGGTCAAAGGTTTTCTTATGAGGTGTTTTTTTCTTGAATCATGGATATAGTTTTTTTGTGTTTTTGCCTCAAAACATGCACAAATCCTAAGACAGCTCCATCCATTGTTCTAGATTTACATTCACATTGTTGAACTTGACCGTTCAGCATTATTCAAGCACCGATGCATATAAAGCAAAGTATGAGCTATAAGCAGTTCCTACTTGATCCTATACATGTTGAATGTGTTTCCAGACACATGTCATTCAGGATTGATAACATCATCAGTGCATATTTATTGTCTGCCCTTTTATCTTTTACTTTTCAATTGATTGATTTATTTTTTGACGCCATGTTGAGTGTGCATGTCTGTTGTTTCATGGGTTGATGTTCAGACTGGTTGTGTCTGGGCCGGTGCCCCTTTCTCTGTCCACCTTTTTCGTGGCACTAATTCTGCGTTTTGTGTGCAGTATTTGGTCTAAATTCTCTAATGGAGATAATTACAGAGGCTGGCCCGGGGAGCGGAGAAGGTGGGTTCTGCCCTTTTACTGAGTGAGCTGCATGCTTCTCCAAGCCAGTCAACTACATCTCCCAGCATCCCCTTTTTGTCTACTCCTCATTTCAGTCACCATGTTGTGTCATGAAAAAAATCAAGTGGAGCATTGAGTCTTGTTGTCTTGTCATACCACCATTCATAGTGACTGTTCCTCCTTCCTCAGACTAACTGTTATTTCACGCCACTATGTTCAATATATTAATTAAACTAGCCTTATCGCAAGTACATTTAAAATGACTTAGGAGTAACACATGTTTTCTACCTAGCTCTACAATCGTGAATCATAGGGAAAGTGGAAACCACAGTGTAGAAAATGAAGCACAAGAACACAGAACAAGATTTTTCAGATAGAAATGACAAAAGATCGGGAACAAGCTAATCTGCCACCATCTTCTGTTTGTCACTGTTTCTTTTCCTTTTATGCTCCAACTGAGAACAGTAGGGGGTTGGGCCCAATCATGCTGTAATTGTTCTGTACACAATGAGCAGTGACTACAAAGAGGACAAGTTAAGACTGCATTGTGCCAACATTAGCACTCTTCAGACTTTCAGGCTTGGGTGCAGTTTCTTCAGATATTCAGGAGCATTTTGTGTTTTTTTCTGAAGGAGTTTGTAGATGGGGTTATGGGAAATAAACCTGTCACTGTTGGTCAGAATTATCACTCAGAGGCTTTGGGCAGTTGTTGTATGGAAAAGTCAAATACTTAAGAAAAACATTAGAAATTGTTCATTATTAAATGAACTTACATATTCAGTGTTATTTCTCTTTTCAAAAGCTTGATGGAGCATTCACTTTCTGCTGAAGGTTAATCATGTCTCTCGTCATTTGGTAATAATGAGAAAATTACAGATTTGATATTATAAACACTGTGCATTCATTTTTAATCCTGCTGTGAGATAAATCATTCTTTTCATCCTCAGAGGTAAAACTAGTTTGGTTGCCCATGCACGATAACAAAAGATACAGTAAACGACACCTCACGGCAAAATACCGCAGTGATACTAACACAAACGTACAAACATCTTATTCCTAAAGGACTGTAGGGCGTCTCAGATACTTGTCGAGCAAATACGTTTAAAAATAGCATTTCAAGCTAATCAGAAAACAAATAAAACCTTTTAAATTAAGAGGAAAATATCACATACTGTACATAAAACAAGACCAAAAGAAACGAGGAACACAGAACCTGAACCACAAGAAATGGCCAAGTATCGCATGCTATTCAAGGCCCACAGCTGATAAAAGACCATCTGTATAAATAGGATCTTGGGGCTTAGAACTGTCAGTGTGTAGATATGCATATCAAACACCCATCTGACTAAACAAACATCAACAAAACTAGTTACGAACCCATCTGTGACAACTACACATTGGTTTACTTTCAAATCCCACAATCTTCAGAATTGCAATTGTTTTTATAATGCAATGACATCTCATCAGAAAAACTTCAATTAGTTCATATTGGATGCCAGCCACCATTGAAAGCTTACCTGTAGCACAAAGTATAAAAGATATTTAAAGGAGATTGCAGGATCAGGCTGTAATACCTGACATGGAAGCAGAAACTACTAGATGGACTTAGAATGGGATAGAACAATTGTTTTTGTAAAACTCCAGATAATGTATACAAAAAATCCCCAAACTTTAAACTAAACCACACAAATATATTTTCAGAAATGATTGTTTTATAATGTCCAATCTTTCTTCATGACTATGACCAGAGCTGGGCACACGTCCGCTGATCCGGTAATTATCTGTGTTTTTTTTCTTAATACATTTTTTATTTGGACTTTAATAAAAAAAAAAATATTGAAACCTTAAACTTCCTGTAAAATAAGTTCTAAATTAAGTTGTAATTTGCGGGCAATCTGTACAAGAGCATAGCGCCTCCTGTACTTTAGAGAGATTATTGAATAAGGAGCCAAAATGCTCGTCTCTGCCCCAGATGCTTTTATTGTGAAGTGCTGCTTGACCCACACGAAAGGTACCCTCTGAGTGTCGCAAGAGTGAAGACAGTGATCAAAAACGTTTTTATTATTTGTAGATTTTCAATAGAGACACGTGTAAGTGAACGTTTTCTAAGTCATCATGGCCTCTTTAGAAATCAAATCTATAAATGTTGCAAAAAGCGGATATTCTTGTTGTTTTTTTGATAATACTGGTGTTAGGGTTTAAAAAGTGACCATGTTAACTGGCGACTTTTGGCCGAATGTGTCTGTGGTTATCATAGGTACAACAAAAGTTGAAGATGGAAAGTGTCCTAACGATAGCTGCTATGTTTCGTTTTTTTTACTGGAATGTCAGAAACACCAATCATATGTCTTTAACTACGACAACCAAAGATGCATCAGGCTGAAAGTCGCCAGTTATCTTGGTTTCTCTTTCAATTTTAAGCTTAAAATCCAACAGATACTTATAGAGTGACTTTTTTCTTTCAAATAACAACATTTTCTGACTATATCAGCAGGCTGACCTTTTTGTTTACTTGCATTTAAGCTTTTAATGGATCAAACTTGAGATTTAAATTGGTTTCCCTGCCATCTCTCCCTTGTAACTCTGGTCAACAAATCATTTGATCCCTAAGATCAACGACCATCTAAAATAGCTGTATCCTGGGCTGGGGTCTGGCCAAGACCTGCAGGCTGTCCAACAAAACATATTGATGAATTCCTCTGGCTGGAGGCCTTTCTGGAGCTCCTACTGTTTGTTTCCAACAAACTTTCTATCTGGTTATATTCATGGTAGATACAGTCCAAAAGCAGTTCTTCACTCTCTGGGGTAATGTTTATCATTCTTGTAAGAAGCCTTTGTGTTTCAAGTGATGTTTCTGTTATACACCTTTCCATCATAAAGAACAGGTATGCATTATTGGTTTTCAAACTTATGCCAAAGAATTGTGCAATCATAGTAACCATATTTGTGTCCCCAGCCGTAATGATAAACAATGGCTCCCCGCTGACACATCAAACTGACAATAAACTAGCCTGCAGTGACACAAGCTTTGTTTAGTCTCCTTGTAGGAGTGTGCTCCTCCTCTATCCTTTGATGCCTTAGAACTGCAAATAACAAAATGGAGATATCTTGAGCTCATCCTACCCTTAGACATGTCCTCAAATGTGTACTCACTATGCAGTCATCACAGCTTGGGGCTGCAGGGCTGTGAGTTACTGCACTTACATAAACTGGAGTTTGTAAGGTGTGCATAGGGTTGTTGTTCTTTAACATGCCAAATCGGCATGTGATCCTTTGTTAACAAAGGAAGTGTGATGATTGCATTCATCCTTTATTGCTTTACATATTCCTTTAAACTTCGACTCCACTTAAACAAATGAGGTCTGGCCGTACATCCTATTAGTCCAATCACACTAAGTTTGATCAGGTTGAGTTTCACTCCTTCAAAACTTGACCCAATGCAATGTATCAACAAATGTAATGGACCATCAGACATCACGTTCCTAATTTTAACCTGGCTTTAGCTAAGAATTTGTTTCCCCCTGAGTGATTTTAAATGGGAACACATTTTTGCCTCATCCGCTAGTTGCTCTATGTTCAGATTTAGAGGGGTCATGATCCGCAGTCACAGCTTTAGCAATAAACAATCTAGCTATCCAATGAGTGGTAAGATCCCTGGTAGTTCAGAAATGATGGGAGGCTATCTTACTGTTTCAGAACTTCCACAGTCCATATTCCCACTCACTGGTACATCTTTACAAACATTGGGGACTTGGACTGAATATTACTCGACCAGATAAGCAGATTTGTAATATACTGTATCTATGCTGTAGAGCCAAACTTCATTGCATAAGACATCCCATTTAATGCATCCTCAAGCTATCTAAAGATACACATTTATCTTTCAAAAGACACAGGTTAGAATCACACTAGGAACTACTGCCTTTTCATTTATACAACATATTTGAGGATACAAACTATTTTTTGCACCGTGTCTGACCAGCTGATGTGTTAAAAACCAAATCAGGGGATTTTTTGTCTGCAGTAGATGGGATGTGACACATTGCTGCAGAGCACAGAGTGCTCTTAGCACATATTTACATGTGCCATTATGCATTCATTTGGGGAAAAATTGTCCCCTTTCTATGCAAAGGAGCATTAATTTGGAAAGAACATCTGATTCATAATGATGACGCTAATAGCCACGTGTGTAGTTAGGGTAAAAAGATGTCCGTCTGCTGAGAGCTGATGATAACAACACATGTTTTGTAATGGTTGTTAAGCTCAAACTTTCCAGTCATCAGGACAACAACTTTTTTGACCTCAAAATGAATTGTCTTTAATTAATAAGTCTGAAAATATTACATTGAAATGACCATAATTCTTTTAGTCAAGTATTAAATCCTTTCATGGCTGAGTGAGGCTTTTCCCACAGCTCAACTTGGCATATACAGTAAGGGTACACTCTCACATGTATGGAGCGTCTGGGCCATTACACAGGACAGGAATGAGAGAGTGATGGCTTGGTCCTGGAAGGAAGCTTTGTATTAAATGATGAAACTTGAATCACATCCGTTGAGACCCGAGACTCGATTTCACAATAAACTGGAAAAGGTGTCCCCTACCTTTCCAATTCATCATGTGTCAGTGGACAAAATGAAGCTCCATCAGCATGATAGTGCAGCACCATGTGGCAGAGAGTGAAGATGAGGACAGCTCATTTTCACAATCGGACGCAAAAAGGTAGCAACCCGCATGGACCAGTCCAAACTTAATGGGTGTGTTTGCTGTTAGGTATCTTAAGCGCAGCATTCTTTGTGAACTGGACCTTGAGATGGGGATGATAGAGGGGGCAATTGATGCGCGATTCATTGTGCTATAAGTGGCCGCATTCCCAGTGAATCTCCCCCTCAGTTGGTAATAGATGCACATGACATGTTGTTTTTCATCTCTTTAATGATCAAATATTAAAATGATTGACCCAACCCTGAACACACGTGGTACACTGGAACATCCTAATCATGTAGCAGAACTGCAGAAACACATCAAAATGAGTCAGCTCTCCAAGTAGTATGACAGCTATAAGTTTTGTTGTCATCCACACATTCTATTATTTTCTTCCATGCATGACATGCGTGACACACTATCATCTGTACAACCTCACATCTTTGTGCTGCTTTTGTGTGATGCCACCACCAAGAGCACCATTTTGGAGTCCCGTGTGTGTACTGAGTGTTTTTATGTGCTCCTCGTTCCTGTGTGATTTGTCCTCCACCTCTCTTGTTATAATAATAGACTCTAGCAGCTCCAGTAATTTGTCCTAGATAACCTCTTTAGACTCCAGGTGTGTCTGTCCTCTTTACGAAGTGATGTCAACTGCTCTCCTCTCTTCTTTTCTGTCTGATGTGGTAGCTTTAGAAAACATACTACTTGTTTGGAAATTGTTTCCTATCCTGGTTTACAGTTCCTGGTGAGCAAATGCCTTTGTGTGTGTCCTTTCTGTTTCTCCTGAGTACTCTTCTGTTTAGTGACCTAGTACTGGTTTGCATTTTTCTTTTGTTATTTTGGTTATATTTACAGTTGGCGTTCAAAAACATCAATTCTTTTGCTTTGCTTCCAGGAGCACGTGCACCACGAGCACTCGTCGACCAGAAGTCCTCAGTAATCAAGCACAGTCCAACTGTGAAGAGAGAATCACCTTCTCCTCAAGGTCGGGTCAACAACACAAGGTAATGAATTCTTCTTATTAATACGGTCTGAATTGTATTTCAAACCATATTTTTAATCTGTGTATTGTTAGATACAGTCTGAATGAAGTGTAGTGTAATAACCTTCATATGTTAAATATGACTGTCACTGTGTTGTTGTTTTTTTGATTCAGTGAGAACCAACAGTTCTTGAAGGAGGTGGTCCAGAGTGTTCTCGATGGTCAGGGAGTTGGCTGGCTCAACATGAAGAAAGTGCGCCGCCTGCTGGAGAATGAGCAGCTTCGTGTCTTTGTGCTGTCTAAGCTGAACAGAGCCGTCCAGTCTGAGGAAGACGCCAGACAGGAGATCATACGTGATGTGGTGAGATGTTTGTTTCTGCCTCCAAACTGTTAACTGATGTGAAGACCAAGAATTACGCAACACCAACAACAAAGCCTGAGGAATAAATAAGTATAAATATCATGTTTATATGTGACTAAATATTTTCATGCATTTCGATTCCTTTAATTCTTTATCACATGCTGATTTGCAGACATTATTATTTATTCCTTCAGTAAAGTTATCATCAGTAATATACGAAAGTAGTGACAAGGCCAGAGAGGATGTATTCACGTTGCTTGTTTTGTAACATCATCTCTAACTGTCCCAAACCCTCATTTTACCTTAATTCATTTCTTTTTACCCTGGGAAATGAACAAATCAATTTATCAATTATCAAATTATTTGTTTTGAATATGCATGAAGTGACCTCAGTATCGTAAGGCAGCGTGATAACTTCTAACTCTGTATCTCAATGGAAATTTACCGCCCCATGAGTCTGACTGGACTTCACATTTTCTTGAGTTAAAAGGGAATATATGATCTTCTTTTTTTATTCATTTTTTGTTGTGATTCTTTTCTTTTCTGTCTTGTTAAATGAATTCCTAAACTTTTCACTGTGTTTTGTTTTCAGGAGGTGAGCAGGAAGGTGTACAAAGGTATGCTGGACATCTTGAAGTGCACGGTTTCCAGTCTGGAGCATTCCTACACTAACGCGGGCCTTGGAGGAATGGCTAGCGTCTTCAGCTTATTGGAAATAGCTCGCACACATTATCAAACCAAAGGTATGTCCCTAAAGTTCAGCACAGAAATGTGTACATTTCGGTTCATTCAATTATTTTGTCAGCTCATTATATTAAGACTTTACAGCAGCGGGCCTTTGCTACTAACACTTCGTATTTGCATTGACGTTAAGCTTCAAGCTGCATGCTAGACATTGATTTAACTAAATCATTAACTCTAATTTTAAGCTTTAGATCTCTTCACTGTTTTTCCTTCTTTGTCTAATACTGTTAATCCTCTTTCAATCTAATTCTCCACATATTTTCTCTTTCTGTAACTCCATCTTTGGCCCTTAATTTTGGTAACTTGTTAGACCCAGAAAAGCGCAAGCGAAGCCCCTCAGACAGTGCTGGCAGCCCGGGGAGCAAAGAGAGTCCTTCTGGTCATATGGAGACTGCCAGACCTCAAGGTTTCCTGAATGTTCCCCACCTGCAGCTGCCGCACCACACAATGGGCAGAGGAGCCCGCCATTTTGATACCCGGAGTCTGAACGAGGAGAACTTTATTGCCTCGATTGGTGTGTACACCACCCCAAGCCGCGGTTGCATGTGCACTGTGAGATGTCCCTACCCTGTTCCTACCAGCTCAGCAACCTTGATATCAGTCCCCCCCCCTCCCCTGCTCCAACCGTCTCAAAGAAAGATCCCCTCACTTGTCTCAGACAGATTCTTACAGGTGTTATGATATTCCATACACTTTTTCTGATACACTAGAGAAATGCTCTGGAGTAGGATTGTGGAAAAAAATATAGAACTTTGTGAAAATGTATTCCTTTGAATTAATTCAAAATGAAAATCCTAATTCTGAGTTTGGCCCTGGTATGATTATTGTATATATTAAGTGGCATCCAAAAGTGTCTGGAATATTTCCCTGTGTTCAAGGCTGGACTGCGTGTGTTTGTCTCCCCTTCCTTACACATTTGTGCCCCTGTTTGCCTCTCTGGAGTTCTGTCATTAGCCTCTTAGCACCTTGAATGCATGTCTTTTATATTTCTGGTCTTCCAATACCTAAATCTGCAGTAGTGGACGAGGGAAACCAGAGGTATGTGCATAAATAGTCAAATTGATGCTCGTCTTTGCTGCAGGTTTCTGCGAGGCGTGCTGTAGAAAATGGCAGCTCCCTTTGCTCTCAGCATGGAGGGTGGACACATCACTCCCCAGTAAACAGTCCCAGTAAAGAGACAAATTTCACTGCAGAAAGTGTTTTCTATTGGTCACCAAAGTGGCAGAGTCAAGTTACTAAGAAAATCCTTTGTAATCTTTTTTACAACTTAATTTTTTGAGAATGATGCTGGGTCTGTATACGGGGGACACGTTCAGTCAACCACCCTGACACCTCTCCTACCCGCACCCCTTCTTTTTCCTGTTAGAAGTTGCACCTTCAATTCTACAGATTGCTGTGAGACTTGCATCCCGGCTTCTGCAACTGCTCCATTTCACCTGCTGACTAGTCGGCCTCTCAACCCCATCCCATGCTCTTTTCCGAATCACCCTCTCTCTCTCTCTCACCTGTGCTCTGGAGAGCCAGACAAATGCGGTCAATGAAATCAGTGGCCAGTGGTCGGAGCTTACAGCTGATTCTGACATCACTGTGTGGCTCTCCAGGACTTTGGGCCAGGACCTCTGGGTGTGTTGTAATGTTACCTTAGTAGCTGTGACATTCAGTGGATCCAATTTGAAAAATAAAAGATTTTTTTTTTTTCATTTTATCCAGATTAAAGCACAGCTACATGCAAACATTACAAAACACCGTCTTTAGTAATGACAGATTCTCAATGCTTATTTTGTTTTTGTTTTGATTTTAATGCTCATCCACCATACATGCCTTTTCAACCAGCTCTCTGACTCTCTCTCTGTCTTTCTCTCCTTGCTTGCAATGCATCTTGGGTAGAATTGTGGAGCAAGCACCAGGATAAGCAAAAAGCTATGGAAAAACCACAGAGTAAGAGACTTTTCACACACCAGAAAAAAAGAGGATTGGGGTGTTCAGCTGTTGACCTTTTTTTTCACCCCCTTCTCTCCCACTTTTCTAAATGACCAGTGTCTTACCTGAACAGTTGCAAAGAATCGCTTCTTATGGAAGTATCAGGATGAATAGAAGCAAAAAAAGAGTCTTAGTTAGAGATTAAAATAAAAGAATGCACATGGGCTTGACTACAGAGAAACTTAGAAGTCTCAGTTGTGTAGTTTCTGCACACAACACTGAATTTATCATATGCAGCAGATCAAATAACTGACTCTTCTATAAGAAAACCCAGGTTCAAATAATTCCTCTCAGTGTGAACTTAAAACCAATGAATGCTGTGTCTAATCGAGACCCAAGACGGCAGCTGGTATAGGTATGTTCTGGTAAGTTTCCCAGTAGGTTTTACTACAGTATACGCTAGCTTTATGCTAAATCATTACGTGACAACTTTACATTTGTATACATTCATGCTTTAGCTCAAAGGTAGAATGCAGGACAAACTGTATAAGCTAACACCTGTGATAATGTGGGGATGTATGAAGGGTTTTTTTTGTACTTTTTTCCACTTTGCCCGCTTTTTAAACTGGTTATTTATTAGAAAAATCAACAGATACAACAAAGTCCTTTGGGCTGTTTAAGGGACCTTAAATTAAACTGAGTTATTGTAATACCAACATAAAGGCGCCAGTTTAAATTCAAGCAATTTTTTTCCAGTCAGTTTTTATTCTTGACAACATGCATCATTAGGAGTACAAATACAAATCTTCTGCACTGTCCTGCTGTTGAGCTGTATTTTTTCCAGTTTAAAATGGATTCCTGTATTTAGACAGTATTTCACAATTGCTGGCACATTTCGAGGCTATATTAAATGGTTAATGGGTTAGGTGTCAGGACAACCTGAAAAACAAGGAAGTGTAAGGATGTACTTGTCGTCTCGTCTGCACCTACTCGGGTGATAAATGACAAAATTTGACACCAAAATGTCTCCTTTACTGTCCACCAGTTTGTCTGCATGCCTAACTGCCTGTGTCTGTTTGTTGTTTTTGGTGTAACTTGAGCCACATTTGCAGCATTGACTGAGAAGTAATGTCGCGCTCTTGCAGTTTTTGTTTTTTCCCAGTTTTATGGCACTCTCTGCTTGCCCCTTTGTAACGTTTCTGTCTGGTTTCACTCACAGTTAAGCAGCAGTTTTTACTGTATATAGATGTGTGCAAAATGTATGAAACAAGTTTTCTTCTTTAGATTGATTATATTCACCCAGTATGTTCAGCTAAAGCAAATAAAGGCTTTGAATCTTTCATAGAAACAATTTCAACAACATAAATAAGGTAATGTCGGCTTTGCTGTGTCACAACTGTAATGCAGTGTTTAAATGAAGGCTTTGGCACTTAAGCTGGACGTAGCTTCAGTGTTGCTGTGCTGTGATGGCTTTAAGTGAAGCAACTCTCAGTAAGGCAAAAGATGAGACTCATTCATAAAAGCATGCTGACAATCATGTCTGTCCTGCAGGGTCTGATGGAACAAAGCAACAGCGCCCCCAGGTGACTGATGCCGAGGAGAAGAAATCACAGATCAGTGCTGACAGTGGCCTCAGTGTCACATCTGGATCTCAGGTTATTTTTTTAGAGTATTTATGTAGGATAATATGTTGCTGCAGCCCACTAAGAATTTCATAAAGCTATGCAGCCTTTGTGCACTTATTACATTCAATCTTTAAACTCATGGTGTATATCACATTTCCTACTACTTACCAATAACTGTTCCACTGATCTCTCTCTTTTGGTTTTCTCTGTCCGTCTTTTCTCTGTATAGAAAAGCGACACAGAGTCTGTAAGAAGCTCAGAGCCACCGATCCTGACGAGGAGCACCAGCCAGGACTCAGAGGCCAGCACAGTGGTAGGGCACAGCCAACTCAGATACTATTCAGTTTGTTCTGCACTATTCCTGCAGCACAATGCTTAAACATATAAGCTGTAGACTTCAGGGTGATAATTGTGGTCTAAGTTATTTTCACATCACAAGGAATCTGCATTGGTCTGATGGTTCATACCACAAAAATAGGTAAACTGCAGAGGTAATGAAACATGAATATGACATTTTAATATTAGAGTAGAGAATCTGAAATTAGAAGTTAATTTCATGTATTTTCTTTCCAAAACTACAAATTCCAAACAGAGGAAAAGAAAAATAGGAGGCGTATTTGGCTGGTTGACTGTATTTTTTCAGAAAGGAGCAGTTTATAAGTGGTACCTTTATTTGAAGACTGTGAAGCTGGATTCACTTTCGTGTAAGGGTTATTGCCTCTTTCACACCTGTAATCCTTTAGCCCTTGTTCTTAACTGGCCAGACAGAGCAGATTATTATTAACTCAAGCTTTGCAGTTTAACATCATTCAAGCTCATAAGCTCATCTTTGATTATTAGTGAAGAACCTTAAAAATGTTCAAAGATACAATATTTGTCAGTCTGAGCTCTAATGAATCATGGAAACAAAACCAGAAGGTGCACCCTGCCAATCAAACGATGACATTTCAGTTCTCAGATGACAGGATGACGAGGAACATGATGGAATAGTTCAACCATCAAAAACATGGAGACTTGGGTTATCATGTGTCATGTGGTTTTAAATTCCCAATTCAGTAAGAAGCTGGATCAACTGATGAAGAATACACCATATACCGTGCAATGAGAAGATTTAAATCTATGTTTTTTATCTGTTTATATGAATGCATGAAGCTGATTTTATACTAAACCGTCTGCATGTGAGACATCCCCACATTCTGTATGTTTTGCCCTTACATTTTCTATCTTACAGATAAGCAACAGCTCCGGTGAGACTCTTGGAGCTGACAGCGACCTCAGCAGCACAGCAGGAGACGGCCTCGGTGGGAGGGTTGCTGCTCATTTAAATCAGTCTAGAGGGACTCTTTCTGACAGCGAGATTGAAACCAATCCTGCCACAAGCACAGTGTTTGTAAGTAACTCAGTGCAGGTGAAAAAGGGAGATTATACCGTTATTACTTTAGATAACAACTTAGTTTAAATCAGACACTTTCATCACAAACGTTATCCATTTCAACTTATGAAGAAATGTCATCCGCCTATGAACAGCTACCTACGAGGTGTCTTTAGTTTATATGATTTAAAAGTTTGTAGGAAAAACTTCAAGAATGCCAACTAGATTTCCTGAGCTTTAAAACATGTGCTGAATAATGTGAGAACATTTTAAGTCCTGGAATTTTGTTCTGTTTCTTCTGCCAAGAAAAAAATCAGTCAGTAATCCTGCCCCTTCCAGCAATTCAGAGTTTGTGCTATGCTGAGGCTCAAATTGTGTTAAAGGTGTGAGAGAACTTAAAGAGATCAACGTTTGTTCACTTTAAAAAAAAAAAAAAGGCTGAATGCACCTCAGGTCAGATAACAGAACATGTAGAAATTCGACTCCCTCTCTAGACGTTTTCTGTCTGGCATAAGACCATTCTGTTGGACAGGAACACGTCTCTGGACTCTCCTTGACCGAGTACAAGCAGTGCAGCACACCTGACGGTTTTAAGAAACCAAGGGCGTGGAAGCCCATAATATTTTGGAGTGATTGAAGATTGATTCCAAATGAAGAGCCAGATATGTGGTGTTCATCACAAAGGCATTCTGCAGAACAGGAAAACTTGGCTTGACTTGGCTCAGTGGTTCAGCATCTACCCAAAGATGCCAGATCACAGAGCACTGAGCTGGGGTTGGGCAAGATCTCACCAGGGTAAAAGTTTGAGCATTGCATTTAATACGATACTGCTTCTCTGACACCTTGGGAAACAAAAACAGACCTTTTGATTATCAGGCGCTTTTTTTCCACAATGTGGACAGAAGACTCGCCAGTCAGTAGGATTTCATTGGGTTCAAAACTCTTCATCGTGCTGTTCAACAACCGCACCAAAAACATATTAAAAAAAACAGTGGTCCACAGAGCAAGAATGAGATGACCCTCACCTTTCTTCATCAGTAGCTGTTTGCTACTCTTGCAGGGACTCTTGCCAGCAAAGGGGACTCTTTCCCTCTATATCTTGTGTGTGGACAAACTGCAAGGTATTTGTAGCCTGTGGACCTGTGAACATTCTTGGGTACATTTATCCCTGAGGCTGAAGTTATGTCTTTTTTATTGTTGCAGAAGATACTGCTCGAGGAAAAAAAAGTAGTTGCAACATTCAGAAAAAGAATTATAGCCCCCCTCCCCCCCGTGTTGTTGCTGATTCATCTGATGACTGTCTTGTTTCCATCTCGCCTGCACTTGTTCAATCCTTCTGTGTGGTCCACAGGGATGGTGCTTCCTCATTAGACCTCAACAACAAAAAGATGAGGATGACTTTTGAAATGTCTTCCCACACACTGCATCCATGTAGATTTTCTTATCCAGTCTGAATAGCTTTCATGTGATTTCTGCCACAATTCAGCACAGAGGTTTCGTCAAGGACATTTCAGACCATTGCACTGACTTCATCAGAGGAGTGAGAGTTGTAGGAGGCCTTTGATCAGTCGAGCACTGCCCTTCAGACAAACCATTAAGTTGATTGGTATTCCTGAGATCATACATATCCTGAGGATAATAGTAGACCTGAAGTATCTGTAGTACTTATGACGCCACGATCAAATTAGAAACAATGCTGAATCAATGCTAATGATTCATGAAACTTTGCTGCACAGACATGACTTTTTTTCTATTTTCTGTTTCTTCAGGGAAAGACCCACACTCTAAAACCAGGGGCAAAAGATCATGCACATGGTATGGCAAAGGTGACGCCTACACAGCCGATGGAGGACATCAGTATGAGGATTTATCTTTGTGAAGGCCTGCTGGGTATGTTGTGCTGTCTCCTTCCGATTCATCCTCTGTTTGTTGTGCAAAAAGATGGCATTCAAATATATCTGTCCTGTATAAAACAAATACTAATCCTATAAATCCTGATAACACATTACAAAGTTTTCTGAAACATCTTCTCACATTCAAGATGTTTCTGCATTCCTTTACTAACTTTTAAATGTTTTAAACCAAACAACCTTAATTGTTAAAGAGGAAAAGGAAGGTGCTAAGTGTTGTGACCTTTCACTCACTACAACTTGTGTAACCTCTTGCCTTCGATTGTAACCACAGTGAACTTTCACTAGTCTTGGTAGGGTTATTTTTAAAAGAAAAGGCAGAAGTCAGACATGTGGAAATCTTAAGTGATGAAATATTAAACATTTCTGAAGAAAAAGTTAACGAAGCATCTGTTACACGGTCAAAGGTTTATACCCCGATATCAGTATTTTTGACATCTGATATTAGAAAGGGATGAATTAAAACGTAAGCGTACTTTCCTTCCATGTCTAAGCAGTTTGTTAAAATATAAACTAAAACAAAAGATAATGAAATAAAAAGTCAGATATATATACAACAATAAGTTCAGAGTGAATTGGAATTAAAGGAATGGAAAAAAGCCATGACTTCTGCTTCTATGAAGTAATTAATTTTTTTATTTGTAACAATTTATTGAACAAAAAAAGGTTGAATTAAACTGAAATCTTGAATCATGTAAGAAAGTAAGGAATTAAAGGTCCCATATTATGCTCAGAGTGTTGCAAACACAGGCAGATGAGACGGGCTGCATCGATCGTCAGTACATGAAAACAGACACTTTTTTCGAACATTAGCGATTGTGAACGTACTTTAGTAGGCACATACATTAGATATATGAACCCCAAAAAGGGCATAATATGGGATCTTTAAAGTCAAAACGTGATTTGCACATGTCATTTACATGTCATCTCCAGAATACACAGAGCATTTTCTCACTGCTTGTTTTTGCTAAACACATTTAAGAAGAAATACATCTTTCATAAAAGGGCTTTTTTTAGGCTGTAAATATGAAGGTAGATCTATCTCGGTACGTCTATGTATGTCCTGGGTGTTGTTCCTTTGGTGTGGTTTCTCGGCTCGCTCTCTTCTTATTGTTGCTATTAAACCTACTCACCTCTTCACCTAACCCCCTCCTGCTCTCGCTGCTTCGTCCCTCCTGCTGCTTCTCCTGGGAAATTCTTCCAGGCCGAGATAAGAGCTCCGTTTGGGATCAACTAGAGGATGCTGCAATGGAAACCTTTTCTCTAAGTAGGGCTAATCCTTTGCCTTTGCCTTTTTTCTGTGTGTGTGGTGGGTTTGTGTTTGACATGTATCCATTGTTCCCTTCAGAGTAGCTCTTTGTGTTATCTGTTCTGTGATGGGGATGTGGGTTTCTCCTGTTTGTGAGCTGCACATCTGTGTGTTTCTTAACATGAAACAGAGGTGAAAACTATGAACAGTCCTGCATATTTTCCTTCACAAGGAAATCCAAGAAAGCAGGATTTCATTTCACTTTTACTCTAACTTCTAAAATTCATATTAATGTCTGCGCACCTGCGTTTCACCAAGTCTTCAGATTAACTTTCATATTGACCGAAGCTCCAAATTTAATAGGTATGCATATTGGATGAGTGCATGTTGCCTTCAAGTGCCGTCAGAAATATATTCACGAGAGTAGCACACTCAAACGAGCCACCGGCTGGTAAATAAGACTGGGACATGTCGAGCTTTCCAATAAGTTACAGCAGTATGACAGAAGTGGGGAAATGGAACTGGCTGGACTGCTGATATTTAGACTTAAATATTCGATTTCACATTTGTTACCTGTCGAAAGTGAATGTTTTATATTTTTAAATCCTTGAAGTTGCCACAGATTTAAGTTTTATGTTTTCAATAATGTTGTGTGTATTTGCAACCTGATTTCTTTTAAAAGGACAGCCAGGAAAAGTAAAACCAAAACAAGAAATCTGAACTCCTCAGCTCCTTATTGACCTCCAGGAAAGGGACAGCAGCACTTACAGGCAGCGTCAGACACCTCTATAAATGTTAGGCCTTAGGAAGTATTCAAGTAAAGGTTTTATTGGACCTGTTAGTTGTCAGCCTCTTCACAAACCTCCCTCTTTTTACAGTGTTACCCTAAAACAAGCACTATTAGGGGTAATTGGTCTGATTGATTCTCACTGCATGACGAAGACCTTTACTTTCTGAAAACACATGTGATTTAAGGAGAGCAACAATAAATGTTTACACACAATGTTAATGTTTCGTGATAAATGAAACTTTGCAACAACTTGCTGTAGAGAGAAACGTGGGGAATATATCATCATTGTAAATTAATATTGATCTCTCTACGACTAACATGTCTTCTGTAGGTTACTTTAGGTAGATGTCCTTGAATTATTTGGAGTGAAAACGTGAATACTTCTGGCTGCATTATGTGGCCTGTTTTTGAATGGATCTGTTGTGTTGTTGGTGAAATCTTCCAGCTTTGCAGGTTTTAAGCACTACATGTGAGCTGTGTTGATGTGTTCAGGTAAAGAGCGCTCCACCCTGTGGGACCAGCTGCAGTTCTGGGAGGACGCATACTTAGACGCTGTGATGTTGGAGCGTGAGGGCATGGGAATGGACCAGGGTCCTCAGGAGATGATAGAAAGGTGGATATTTATTCCAGCAGTTTCCTGCCTGATTTTTTAAAGGAATTATAATGCCAAATATTACCATTATAACTTTGTAATGCCACCTTTTCTTTACATATATCTTTCTAATTCTTGCTTTTCTATGTTTTGTTTGTTCTCTGCAGATACTTGTCACTAGGAGAACATGACCGCAAGCGTCTGGAGGACGATGAAGACAGACTCCTGGCCACCCTGCTGCACAACATGATTGCATACATGCTGATGATGAAAGTACGGAGGCCTGTTTGTCATTTTTAATCATCAGACAGTGTCATTGTTTTATGCTCTACACCTAGTATGATCATTTGTTATCTCAATGTTTGTTCCTTGTGTTTGTTTTTGTTTAGTTGACCAAAAATGACATCAGGAAGAAGGTGAGGCGCCTGATGGGGAAGTCTCACATCGGCCTCTCATACAGCCAAGAGATCAACGAGATTCTGGACAAACTGGCTAACATGGTGATTACCTGTCCATTTCTTATTACAGTTTGTCAAACTTCTGTTCAACCTTTGTAAATATTTGTACTTATATATATATATTTTGTAGAACGGCCGTGAGCTGCCCATCAGGCCCAGTGGAAGCCGTCACATTAAAAAGCAAACATTTGTTGTACATGCTGGCACTGATACCACAGGAGACATCTTTTTCATGGAGGTAAGCAGCTCTAGACTATATCTGTAGTTTCTAATGCAGCCCATGGATGTAATATCCATATTTGTAGATCTGAGTTATTTCTGACTGAAAACTAAACATGGAGTGTATCGTGTTAACTTTTCTCTGGATGGTTTTAGGTTTGTGATGACTGTATAGTCCTGCGCAGCAACATCGGCACAGTATACGAGCGCTGGTGGTACGAGAAGCTCATCAACATGACTTACTGCCCGAAGACCAAGGTGCTGTGTCTCTGGAGACGCAACGGCCAAGAGACACAGCTTAACAAGTTCTATACCAAAAAGGTGAGGATCTGCCTCCTCCCTCTCCTGTGCTTGAATCCACTTGAGGATAAGATTGATGAAAAAATTCAAATTGCTTTCCTGTCTCCTTCCAGTGTCGTGAACTATACTACTGTGTGAAAGATAGTATGGAAAGAGCTGCAGCACGACAGCAAAGCATCAAACCAGGTAAAGATGAAGAGAGTGTGAATTTACTGGGCCAAACTTTGCTCTCTTTTTGTCTCCCCAATTTCATTTTCAAGATCCTTTTAAATGTTCCTGTCTGTATTGTATTCTTTTTGTAAGTTTAGGTCGTAAATATCTACAACTTCAGTGTTTTTAGTGATTTTTTAAAATCTGTAGTTCTTAACTGAAGTATTGTGTCCTGCAGGCCCCGAGCTGGGCGGAGAGTTCCCCGTCCAGGACATGAAAAGCGGTGAGGGTGGACTGCTGCAGGTCACGCTGGAAGGAATCAACCTTAAGTTCATGCACAGCCAGGTAAGAGGCCAGTACCACAGCAGAGAAAGTGGCTCTCATCTCACACAAGGGCATGAAACTAAAACTCACTCATGATGGTTCATCCCCCTCCTTCTGTCCAACTCTATGCTCATCTCTCCTGTTTGCCTCATTTCCTTTAGTTCTGTGACTTCTTCCTCTATTGTCATGAAAAGAATCTAAGTAGTCCAAATGTTAGTGTGACATGTTTGATTGGCATTTACTTGTACCTGATGTTTCCCCCTTAGAGGAAGAGTTCCTGTTCGTGCTTTTGCTTGTTTGATTTGCTTTTTTCAGTTTGTGTTTGTTCGTTTGTTCGTGTGTGTGTGTGTGTGTGTGTGTGTGTGTGTGTGTGTGTGTGTGTGTGTGTGCGTGTGCGTGTGCGTGTGCGTGTGCGTGCGTGCGTGTGTGTGTGTGTGTGTGTGTGTGTGTGTTTTCATAAGCATGCCTCTTCCTAAACAATATTAACACACTCTCCCACACAAGTTTTTTTTTACATCCGTGGTGCACAAACCTCATTCTTCATTTACCGTATGTGAGGAGAGAAAGCATTAGTGTGTGTGTGTGTGTGTGTGTACTTGTTGTGCATCGACGGTAAGACGGATGACCTTGAGCAAAGACTTTTCATTAATAATTGGCTATTTAATAGCAACTCTCACATTTTAAGTTTGGACCCTTGAACATTGTCTTGTGTTGTCGTCACACCTGCGAACGTCGTCATAGTCGGGTTTCGTGTATTTCCTCAGCATGATCAGAAAGTGAAGCTGTGATTGGTTAGTCTGTGAAGTATGCTGGAAGCTAAGGGACCCAAACAGACACTTTACACATGTTGACCAGCAGTATTCTTCAATTATTCTTCAACTGATATCAAACACCATTAAACGGTAAATCACTTTTAGGGGCAGTTCCACCAAATTACAAGACAACAAGACATTGTTTCTCCTAAACTCGTGTGGTTCCAGATGCTGATATATGACATGTATCCAGATCTTCAGATAATGGAATCTCATTTGTGGTGCTTGGAGAAGTTCATTACGATGATTCAGCTGCAACAAAGCTCTGTCCACAAACGTCACCATGGAGAGTTTTCATTGGAATCACTTTTTAACAAACAAATGGTTCAGACAGATATGAGCTTGTTTCCCTGCCCAACATCAACTCCGTCAATTACTACTAATACCTCTGCTGTCCTCTAAGAGAGAAGCAGCACTCAGGGAATAACTCTAACTTTGTACTGAAGTATAACGTTTTGTTTCTAGTGAAATATGTGTGCATAAACCAGTCGTAGTTGGTGAACAGGGTGGAACATTTAACAACACGATACACATATATTTATTCCCTGAGGCTGGTCTTTGAGACGAGAACAGACTATGGGGAAGGTGTATCTTGGACTTAGATTCATCTGTTGAACAAACAGAACTCCAAATTAAGAATATGTGGCTTAGCTTTTTGTCCCCTGAATGTGTACATACGTTTGCAAGCAGAAATAAAATTAGAGTGTAATCTAAGTTATGTTTGTAGCTTGTTTCAGCTGCTTGAAAGCATCTAAGAATTAAGAATAAAAGCGCATTGCTGTGAGTGTCTTAAATTAAATTAATCTTTATTTTAAAATCAACATATTTTTTCTTGGCCAGGTAAATCATATGTTTCTAATTCGGTTGAACTGATCCTTTAACTTGTATTAAGTCACTTATGTTTGCTGCCTGTATTTATTTCCTTGCTGCTTCTGTTTTCTCTACCTCGAGCTCTTTGGTTAAATTTGAATTTCTCTGCATCTCGTTGTAATGGGTCGAGTGCCGAGCAGGAAACTTTTTTTCCCCCCGTTACCACACAAGCTGAATTCACTTGATCTGAAATAAGTTTCTCCAAGCATCTCAACACAGAGAACCACATTGCTAAAATTAATTTGTTACGCGAGCACCTTTGCGTCCCTTGTTAAACTGTAAGAATGAAACAAGCTGAATAGAGTCAGGACTGTATCCCATAGACTGTATGTAAGAAGTAGACTGAGCAGCTGCCAGGTCGCCTGTGAGTTTTCCTGCTGTTTGATGCGTTGAATTTGGCATTTTGGGAGAGGGGATGAAGCTGGAAAAAGTGAGCGGTTAGAAGAAAACACCACGCCGTTATCCAAAGGTTGTGCTAGCTCGGTATAAGCTAGGTTTGTCTGTAATTCGTTGTAGCTGTGAGCTCAATCAGGATGCTAATTAAAAAATGACCAGCTGACTCCTCAGATATTCTTATAAAACAGTTTCATGCTGGAAAAAGACTTTTTTTTTAACCTCCTGTGGTAGAAAATTATCTAACTCAGTAAGCCACGCCCCCTTGATTCAAATGGGACCATTATAGTCGTGACATCATGTCGTATCTAAGAAGACTTTAAATGAGCAATTAAGACATCAACTTCAGGAAAATGTTTACTCAGGGTTTTAACCTGGTAGGCGTCTATACAAGATATTTTATTTTCAGAGCACTTGTCATGAATATAAAAAAAGATGTTAACATGCTGCAGTTAGCGAAAATGCTAATCTATACTAAGTTCGACTCCTTATGCAGGTAAAAATAGACCAAAATTAAAAAGACACTTCTCAAACAAAATATACAATCTGATATTTGTATCTTACTTTGATATAAATATCATTCAAATGGCCCGCTGACCGTGAGAAAGAACATCACGGTAAAGCTCTTTAAACATTGACTGTATGGACCAGAGTGTCCACTTCACATGTACAGTCTATGGATTCATCAAACCTCTTTTTAACACCATGACTAATGTGAGCGTTATAGACACTGAGCTGAATCTTCGGATGTGCTCCTCTACGGTGACATGGCATTGACACATCACACATTGTAGCAGGGTTTACCCGTCCATCAGTGACTGCCCTCATTTACCTGTTCTGCTGTGTGCGCGGTGGTGTTGGTGCCAGCCGTTGTTGCTGGAGGAGGAGGCATGGAGGGCTCTGGGGGACTGAGATGTTAAAAGTCCATGGAAATCAAAGGTGAATCCAGATCTCAATACCCTAGCCAAACCTCTAGCCCTCTTTTTTTTTTATTCTCCTACTTCCTAGTTTTTTGGGGCTGATTTTTCTTGTGACTTTTCAAAATAAAACATTGGCTCTGATAACGTTTTAGCTAGATTCTTGATTTTTGAATCGTTTACGAGGCTCCTGCGGATAGCACCCTCTCAGAGTGTCGTTGAGTGTTTGTGCTCTTCTGTCCGATAATAATCCAAACCATTTCTCTCCCATGCTCTCTCCCCCTGCAAGGAGCGGAAGGTACACAACCTCTGCTGTGTTTGCTTTTTAGCAGTTACATCTTATTGGGTTTTCCTTTGTTGTTTTTACTCTATCTTTTCTTTTTACTCTTGTTAGCTGTTTGTCAAACCTAATTTTGTGTCTTTGTCTACATTTTTTATGGAACTTCCATGTATGCATCATATGGGCCATACCGCATCTCTGAGCTTAAATAGATAGAAATGTGTTGTTTGATTTATTCTTGATGTTTACCTTCAAGTGTAACTATAAACTTGTGATACATTTATGATACTAGTCATGTTGAATTAGCTTTGAGCAGACTTTAAAAACATTTCTCCTCATTGAACCGTCGCCCATGTATGCGTTTGATCATGGAAACTTCTCATAGTGTGCTTTTCTTTTCCTTTGGTTAGCCGTTACAAGCTTGCACTCCATGTGTAGTTGTTTTATTTTGACCTTTCATACTGAATAAAACAAGTTTAACATGGTTAATTTAGTCAATATGAAGTGTTTACTTTTCATCCAGTGTTGTTGAGTTAATAATGTTCTGTCTTGTTTTGTTTGTTTTTTGTTTGTTTTTAGGTTTTCATAGAGCTGAGTCACATTAAAAAGTGCAATACAGTGAAGGGAGTCTTTGTCCTGGAGGAATTTGGTAATTACACCATCTATTGATTCTAGGCCTGTACTCGGCACGGCAGTAACTCAGCTTCATGGCTAACGTGGTGATGAGAGCTAATAAGGGTTCACTCAATTGGATACTTGCTCTCTTCGAGGGACGACCACACAGCGACGTCTGTAGGTGATTAATGGAGTGATGACTTCGTCAGAGGACGAGGTGTTCATGGAGGTTTAGAGCGAGCAACAGTTCATTCAGGGACACGGTTCATGAGAGGAACACGTGTGCACCGCATAAAACAAGAGCTGTGGGGACAGAAAGAAAAGCTACCTATCCTCAAAAGAAATAAAAATGTTCCCTCATAAGAACTGAGGCACAATTTGAAATATGATTAGTAAAAGTCAGAAGGTGAATTCTAGCAAAACATACATTATTAGGTTTCCCAAATAGAGAATGATGACTTTACACAATTACACTGTTTATTAACATTTCCACCTGCCTGAGAAAAGTTTGCTCATATACTTTGCTGCTATATATAATCATTTGTTAATGAAGTGAATTATAAATAAAACAGAGCAGGGTCATCACAAAGTACTGAGCGACTAACTAACCTACTGTTGGTGTTAAAGAATTAAAGAATAATGTTTTGATTAGTTCCAGAAATAACAGCAACACCTGAGAGTTCATGAATAAATGATACTCTAAGTATTAAAATGTCTCACCTGGTTGAGCAACAATTTACCGTCACGTGTTCAGGAAAGATAAAGAATGAATTGATCTTGATTTGAGCTCTTAGGCTTTGTTCAGACTGCCGCCCAAATCTGATTTTTCCCCAAATCTGATCAGAATCCGATCTAACTGACTGACTGTCCGCATTACAAACTGCAAGTGACCAGATCCGATCTGCCTGTCCGTATTGACATGGTCTGATCCACATTGATTTCTATGGTAACAGGTTACGCCCAGGAAAAACAACTGCAAAATGGATGACAGAGAAGTGTGTTTATTTCTGACGCAAACAATCTTGTGGAGCAGTCTGTCCACGGGCTGTTGTTTTGCTCCATGTTTGTTTTTATTTTTGCTGTTTTCTTCCACCGACCAAAGCTTAGACCAGTTTGTGTAATGCGCCTTAAATTAACTTCAGGCTTGCTGGATCTACATCGTTGTTTTTATTGTCGATGGTGTCGCGTTGCGAGTGACGCAGAAGACACATTGAAGCGACCGAGACGTTCAGATTGAATCAGATCTGTAGGAATCTGATTTGAATCACATTTGAAACCACCTCCGTATGTGGTTTGAATCAGATTTGGAAAAATCAGATCTCATGTGGCTTTTTGTGTCCAGACTGGCAAAAAAACAAACTACATACAATCTGGATGTGCTAAAAATCAGATTTGGAGGTGCAATGTGAACAAGGCCTTAAACTTCTACATTTCTATGAAATTCTTAGGAATAAAAACTTCTAAATAATTCACTCTCTGCAGAGTTTAAAAGATGTTCGATCTCTTCTGTAAATGTAACCCAATGTTTTGTTATTTGATCATAAAATAGTTGAGATAGTTTATTTGATACCTTCTTGAAGAGTTTAATCCAAAAACAAAGTTTGACTTGGTGGTCAGAGAGTCAAAGTGTTGTAAAAACTGGAAGACAGAGAGGAGGGTGGTGTTGAGGGTCAGGCTGCCTCTGAGTTTAGACCGTCGTGAGCAGGTGAGTTCAGCTTTAGAGCGAGTTTACATCTCTAGGAAGAAGTCAAAAAAGATGACTTACTGTCAGAGGTTGAAGTAGAGTGCCAGGCTGGGTTACTGCCGTGTCTCTGTGCTGCTTTTGTAATGTTGCCCTCATCTTTGCCACTATGAAAACCTTCATTCTCCAGCAGGTAAAGTGTTGTCACCTTTCTCCTTTCTTATTCAATGCACAAACTATTTTCAATCTCAAACCTTTTCATTGCTTTCTTTTTGTTTCTTTTCTCGTACCATGAGTTTTCCCTCTGCTTCCTTCATCACTTGCTTTCCATTTTGGAGATCACCCCCCAGTCCTCATCTCTCATGTTGTCCTCTTCCTCTGATAGTCTGCCTCTAAATCTCAGCATGTGGAGATCTCTGGTGGGACTGTTTTTATCGCGGGGGAGTTAGCGGAAAGATTTAACATTTCCCCCCCCACCCCCCTCCCTCCTCTTCATCTGTCCAGATCTTAGCCTCCTCATCTCTGCTACGGGTTCACAGTTACTAATGAAAAGTCAATCTGTCCTGTGGACAGTGACGGGGTCCTGGGTCAAAGGATTTTGGCCTCTTGTAGCTGCTTCTCTGTGATGTGTTTTGACCTCTCGGTTCATTGGAGGGGAACAGGGTATCTGGGTCTGGGAGGGGAGGTTGTCCTTTTCTCTTCTTGTGTTTTTACTTTTTCACATTTGAAACTTTACAACCTATGCTGTCTCTTGATAGAAGACATGTCTGTTTTAATTTGTTCATTTTGTGGGTCATGAACGTCTCAGCAGTCACAAGCTCAGATTAAATTCTTTGCCTTCCTTTAAAAACGTGTAATTACTACACTGGTCTTTTGGGAAGGACTTTCATGGATTGTAAATCTGATGAAAGATTAAACCTGATCTTTTTTTTTTTTCTTCACTTGTAACATTATTTTTTTTTTTACCAAACAATTGAACAACCCAAAGTTCAGGCCAGTCCTGCCCCCCCCCCCCCCCCCCCCCCCCCCCCCCCCCCCCGTTTAAAGAGCTCTCTTGACTGTACCCGTGGATTCTTCTTGGCCCACATCCCATTTTACACCCTGTTGAAAGTCGTTCTCTGTAACCCCCCAAAGCTCTCAAACATTGAGGGTTCCTGCTTCCTTTGAATTCTTTGTTTTGTCTCTTGCACCGGCATAGTTCCTGAAACTAAAGAAGTGGTGATCCACAAGTACAAGACACCCATGGTGAGTCCTCACGACTGCTGACTCAGTCAGTTTTTATAAGCAGTGCATGTAAAGATTTAGTAACAAGGTGTCTTACACTGTCTGACTTGAGTGCTTGTAAACATGATAAATATTTCTCATGATTCAGTCCTCCCTCCTGTGGGGGAGACAAACATGTTCTTCAGAGTGAAATCTGAAACCACAAGAACTCCACAGTGTGTTTATAGAAAGGTGTGAAGGTTTATTAAAGGACACATCAGCTTTTGAGAGTCTGACCCTTTAGTCGCCTTAGTCTGAGTAATGAGCAGATGTCTCTGAAGTCTGCACTTTATCTTCTGACCAATGACATCATTTCACTCACTGCTCCCGTCAATAAAAGGTATTTTGTTAGTGATTTAGTGAAGCTTGGATCCTCAAGGACTTTAAGTCTTTATATATTTCAACCAGATAGTTTGAACTGCAAATGTCCAACTGTGCAGAAAAATAAAATGGCTGAGTGGCGTTCTGTTTGCTCAAACGGTTAGAAGTTTGGGAATGCCAAGTTTAGAGAAAACAAATTAAAGGTGCAGTCTGGATTTTTATTACTTAAGTAATTTTCACATTCAATGATGTTTCCTAAAACTCGATGTGTTGTGCATCGAGGTAGAATTTATTTTCTTCCTTTAGAATGAGTGGAGCCTCTCGTCTAGCTTTGAGGCGGTTTTGTGTTATTTTTGACTCAACACAAATGTAACCTCTTACCTGCACCTTTTTCTCCCTCGTGTATTTCTTCCTCCTGCAGGCACATCAGATCTGTTACTCCGTCCTCTGCCTTTTCTCCTACGTGGCGGCAGTGAAGGGGAAGGAGGCCGAAGGAAAACACAAGATACTGTCACCAAGACCCCTTCCTAGCTAGTCCACATCCTGCGTCTGCTCCCCCTCCTTCGGTGTGCCTCTCTACTTGAAACAGCTTCTCAGCTCTGAATCCACAGACTTCTGACAATCCCTAACTTTAGTCTAAGCACACAATCCCACTCCCTCCTCCTGTACATACAAGCCTGAAATCTGAAAAAAGTCCCTGTTGTGTAACGTGTTCGGTCTGTGATGTCGTGTAAATACTTCCTCATCGCTGTCGTCCCCATGATCATACCAACTAGCTAAAGGTTTGCCTGCTCTGTACGGTGGGAGGAATGATTCCCCTCGAGCTCCTCTCCTTTGTCTTCTATTGTTCCCGCTGCCAAGACACACATGTTTATACCGAAAGGAGATGTGAGGGATTTCCCCAAGGCACAAAGTGCATGCAGGTCCCGTGCACAGCCTTGAACTGTCACTACAGAGTAGACCCCCCCCCCCCTCCACCCCATCATATTCGTCTCCATCTGACTGTGTGAGTTGTTCTGTGATACGTGCTTACTGTAAAGTTCCAGTCTGTCCAAGTTTAAACTGGTGAAACATCCAGAGACCCTCTCGTAGTGCAGGACATCCCATCATGAAAAAAGCTACTGTTAACTGCACCAGAGCACCGCATGTGAACGCTTCTTCAAAAAGTGTTTGAACCCCAAAATAATGTGAGTGTTCTCTGAATTCCTGTTCTAGTTCTGCTGTAAACTTTCTCGTCTGTGGTCTGCTGTTATCGATTGCATGTTACTATGACGACAACAAATAAATATTATATATATATTTCTATATATAGTATTTATTTAATATATACATATAATGACTGTACATTTCTCTGGAAAAAATGATGTTACAAATTGTTGATTTGCTAGATGTGCAATACTAAATAAGTAGTTAGCCATTGCCAGAGCCAGGTTTCTTTAAGTGAACCGGCGTCCACAGGATGGAGAATGTAAGGACCTTATGTTTTCTATCGTACGTGTTTATTGACGTGAATATGACGACTTCAGTGTGACAGGACTGTTTCAAGTTTGTCTTTTTGAAATCGGGATCATACGTGGAAGAAAAGCTGCTGCTGTGTTCTCTGTGGGTGCAGACGTTGGGAGTGTTTTTCACCCCTCATCTGTGATGTCACAGCAGGTATTTTTCAACAAACAGCGGGCGGTGGACATGCTGGAGAAAGAATCTTTTCCATTTGAATTCAGCCATTACAAGCCATGTGTGCTGTGGTATATCTGTGGTTTATGTGAGTGGTGTAATGCTGAATTTAAATGTGGAAAACAAAGTGAACAAAGATAAAACTGGTGTAACATCAAGGTGTGACCACAGGGGGGCGCTTTTGCTCATGCATGTTTTCAAACTTTTGGAAGTAGATTTTGATCTTATTTAATTAATCCTCATAAAGTTTCACCTGTACCTGATCTTTTTATTTATAACTACTCCTTACAAACAACTTCAGGTACAGGGACCTCTGCTTATCCAGCATCTGAGTCGTCATTTTTTCAGATGTTTGAAAATGTCCATCGCTGAGGGATCATTAAATGACCAGACCAAAATAAGCGTCAACAAAACAGATGTAACGGAGAGCATTTGTAGCTGCTACTCATCAAGAAGAAAGAACACAATCGTTCATTCAGCGAGACTAAAACTAGCTGTAATTGGTTTAAACATAGTAACGCCACTAACGTGAGATAACTTAGGATACCTTTAACATTCAAACTTGCAGGTACAGGATGACATTTACTGCTGGCTTTTGTCAGAAATAGGGACTCGTCCTCTGCTGTTGACCTGTGCCTGGTTCTCGTCTCATTAGCCTTTCTGAATGACATCATAAACACAGAACAGTGTTTTTACAGGGTCTAACAGGCCGTGAGATAATGTTACCTGCTGTAATGAAAGAAAGAAAGAAATAAGTAGCGCCCTACTTTTACCAGCCATGGAAGAATTTAAAAGATTGAATATTAACAGAAACCACTTTGTAGAAACTTTTACAGAATCAGTGCAACAATGTCTCCTGCGATTAGGGTAGAAAAGCAACACACTTATGTTAACTAAACATGTCAGAAAATAGTGAAAGTTTGTAGTTTTAGTCAGTTTCATTCACCAACAGTAATCAGTAAGTTATTAAATCATCTTTCATAGAACAACAGTGAAAGATTGTTTAATTTTAAAGCAGAAAGAAGTGATTTTTTTTTGTACCTGAGCACCTGAAAGATGAGCTTTTTGTCACAGAGTATGGTGTCAGTCTGTATTGATATTTTCACATCACAGACTGAGCTGTAACAAAAGTAGGAAGCCCTCAAAGTCACAGCAGCAGTTTTCCACCCTGAGTCTGATCTTCTGACGTGTTGAAGGCTTACAGCTGTGGTCATCTGATCCTCCAGTGTTAATGTTGTTTCTGTTCTGTGATCGTAAAGAACGGTTGAATCTGGTCCTATCGCTGGCTCATTTGACTTCCACATGAGTGTGTGTTTGTGTGTGTGTTTCTCCAGATCAGCAATATATCGGTACAGTTATTTCACTGGAAGATGTTCTTTAGATTCTGACAAGTTTGTTTTTTAGTGATTTAACTGTGCAAAGAAAAGTGATGGTTGGGATATTCAGAGGATCCTGTTTCATCAATAAATGAAATGACAGAAACTGGATCTGAAGCATCTCTGAAGTTGGTTTGTGAATGGGACATGGCTCTTTCTGCTTACGATTGTTTTGTTTTTGTTTACTGGACTATTACAGCTCATCCCTGTCATCGTTTAAGCCAGCTGCTGTAACGAGAGGGAATACATGAAATGAGATGTCAGGTGTAATTATTCCAGTATTTAAAAAAGTATTTATAGAACATGTACAGCTTTGGCAATATAATAAAGTTGTCGCAAATGAAGTGCAGTATGTTGTCATTTTTATGACCTAAAATCAAACATGCAAACAAGTCGAAGACAAAGTTGGAGCTACAGAGATTTATTTGAGCCAGCTGTGTGTACATACAGTGAAACACGCTTTACAAAAAGCTTTCTTTATATTTAAGTTCCTATTGACCAGCAGTGCAACCCTCAAAAGAATTAAGACTGAGCAAAGGAAGACTCCCCAAACAAAGGCTTCAGCTGCCACAGAGGATGAAGCACCCGCCATACCATTCACTGGTGAGCATATCAGTGAACACCTGATCACACTTTACCTGATAGTAATGACACTAATAAGTCCATACCGTCTTTATATGTTATCTTAAAGGAGCAGTGTCAAGTATTTACATCTACACAAGCATCTAGCTTCAAGCAACCAAAATGTTCCTTCTAGAAATACATCTTAATTCTACACAGTGGTGCTTTAGTTGTATTCATATGGATTACTCAAAGTGGTAACATACATTTGTCTCTGGGCACTTTGGTGACAATAAAAATGTCAAACCTCGTCTGAAAATGATTTTCCCCACAGTAACACCGAAGAATGAGAAGAACTTGTTAATGTTGAAGCTAGAGAATAACAGCATCACAAACTTGGCAACAATAAACGTAAGCACATTGTGCTTTTTAATAACATCATGAAACAGTTCACGGGTTTCTTATGGATATGGATATGAAAGAAAACGTAATTGATCACCAAACCCTGGTACCCAGGAAGTTAGTTTAGAGATACTCGCTCTGAAACTTCTGCCAGACTCACAAAAATGTAAAGCATGAAAAATAAATGAGACTTTAAAAGTTATTTTTTAAAGAGAATTGTTTCTGTTTCTCTTGAAAAATCCTTTGACATAGTTTACAACTACAGTTTTCACAGGAACTATTGTTCATTTTCATTCCAGGGTCATTTTTTTATTCTTTATGCGTCCCAAATGAAATGTTTCCATCCTCATCTAACCAGGCAAAAGCAGACGTTTCAGAAGTGTATCTTTACTGTCCTCAATAAAAAACATTCATGTAAGAAATATCCACTTTTTATTCATGATTTCAGTTTGTTTTCTAACAGAAGTCCCGATCATTATGTTTATTTTTCTTTCTTTTAGAAAAATTTTAACTTTTCAAAGTGCTTAGTTTTTATTTTAAAGGGGACATATTATGAAAAATCCACTTTTACAGTGTTTTTGAACATTTATTTGGGTAACCCGAGTGTCTACCAACGCACAAAATGTGAAATAAACCCATCCAGTCCGTTGTTTGTGGTCTGCAAAAGTCTTACCACACAGTCAAAAGTGCTCAGATTCAAAATTGCTCTCCTTGTGACGTCACAGTGGGATTCTGATAAAAAAAAATACCCAGGTACCCAGCGCAGGTCGGCCATTTTTATTCTCGCTAGCGAAGGAGTGATGTCTACCGGGAAAACTCAGGGGGGGGGCTCATTGCATTTAAAGAGACACACACACCAAAACGGAGCGTTCTGAGAGAGCTGGTTTATACAGGGTCACAAACCTCCACAGGGGACTGTTTTAAAAGGTGGAAAGGGGGTTTAATATGTCCTCTTTAAATCAAAACTTACTTTATAACTACACGTCATCAGACCTCGAATGGTACAGCTACTGTGCTGTATCTTAAGGCGATTTGGAATTCAAACTGTACTGAGTGAAGGGACAGTCACACTCTTTGGAGGCACAGAAAGAAAGTAGAGGTAGCAAGACTGCAGCAGGAGGTGAGGAGGAGGGAGGGGGATAATGTTGAATCAAAGTACATTTTAGATTTGGGTGGTGTCTGAAATCACTTTCTCCTTTTCTACTTTCTTAAACAATGAAAGACCAATGTTTCCATCATCACTGTAGTGAGCAATAAATACAAATTTCAAACTTGTACAATTCATCATTATGAAACAAAATAACAGGCCGTAATCAATCGTAAAAACAACGTGATTTCAGAAACAGCAGCTACATGTCGAGCTTGTAAAGATTTAACCAGAGAACAGGGAATGATGAATTGGATTAAAATAGACTTGTGAGATTCATAATATCATAATTTAAAAAAATGTATAAAACCTCTGAAGTATCAGCTTATAAAAATGAAATTTAACTGTCATATGTTGCATTGAAGCGTTGCCCTGTAATAAGCCTGAACAGTTGCAGACACCCTGCAGATTTAATACCAGTCTAAAGAAAGCATCCTCAACTGTTGATTTCAATTCCTTTGATTTGATGCCTCACAGAAAGAGAAGAAGCTCTTCACCTGTTGTCAGATAGTTCAACATCTTTGCACTTTGCCCTCCGTCTCCTCAGCGTTGAGCTGAACTCGTACTTGAAACATTTGTTTAGTTTCTTAGATTCTCTGCAAAGGCTGTGAAGCTACCTTCTTTACTTTGAAGCTGAAGTTTCAGACGTTGTCATTGACCGAGCTGCGGAGTATCCGGAGGCGGGACATTACTTCGTCCCAGTCCAGGTAGGCTCCCTCCAGGTGTCTCAACCTGTCCGGCCTGCTGATGTAGCTCCTCCGCCCGTGCAGCAGACGCCAGTTATCAAAGGTTACCAAGTCTCCTGAAACACAAAAACACAGAATGATCAGAAACGGGTCTGCAGAACAATTTTGAGACATCAACGGACACATGTATCTACACGTCTCAAAGCCTGACCTGCTTTACTTCATGTCAGTGTAAAGCTTCTGACTCTGACAAATCTGCAGCAGCCAGTTGATATATCGTCTGATATTAGCATATCACCTGGCAATCGGTATCGGCTAATTTTATCGCGCCGATATTACTCGATGTATTCACCAGTCAAACAGCATATTGTTTGAGTTTCATTGTGTTACACGAGCAGTGCTCTTTCACCAGCAGTGTGCTACATGGATTACAACAAGCATCATCACTCTCCAGACTGTAAAGTGGTGATGCACATACATGCGCAGTTCCTCTTCAGCTCAGTGACCATCTGTTCTTCATTTTATCATTTTTGATAACTGAGGGATTGGGGGAGCAGTTAACCTACCTACACTTCGATTTGTAGTAACCATGATCAGTTTAAACTAAGACACTGTGATGTTATTTGTGAGCAGGAGTTTTATAGAGGAAGTGAAATTGTACTCCACATAATAATGCAGTGATCACATGTTATACTTCTTGG
Source organism: Tautogolabrus adspersus (assembly GCA_020745685.1). Taxonomy (NCBI): domain Eukaryota; kingdom Metazoa; phylum Chordata; class Actinopteri; order Labriformes; family Labridae; genus Tautogolabrus; species Tautogolabrus adspersus. The sequence continues at coordinate 29,529,552 of CM036535.1, forward strand.
TGTAACTCCTGCAGGCAGATTGCTTGTTAGCCAGACAGACTAAAGTTCATCTTTTATGTAACAGCAGATTACACATAGCTGAATAAATGTCTTTCATTTTGGAGTTTTGAAGTGTTAAAAAGAGAAAATCTGCCAGCTCGCCTCGTTCCCACCACATTAGGATGCTGACAGTGTGACAGCCCTGCAGTGTGTGGTTACAGTGTTAAACTTTAGCTGTCACTGTTTTCTGTCACCGCAGGCCTTTTTCACCCCAACCTGTTTGTTTTAACACTTCTACTGGTGGACACCACATACACATAGGTTTGTTTGAATCGTACAGAATCCTTTGAGCAACCTTAAGGAAGCTTCGACAGGATAGAGGATTTCCAACATGGAGGTTTGAAGCCAGCATGATGTTGTGGAAACACCGTCTCCCTACTAATGGAACACTCCTGCTCCCCTCGTCCTGAATGTCTTGTTGAATATCACAACTCTTTCACTGTCACTGCAGCAGACTCTTCTCCGAGCAGTGATTATTTAGAGAGGGGGTACGTCGGACTTTAATTATCTGATTTGGTCTACAGTGACAGAGATGGCACTGACATTCCTGATGTCATCACGACCTTCATGACGGCAGACTTGTTGTTCTACATGACTGCGGCGGTTCGTGTTCTATTTATTATCAGCCTGGCCTTCGCAGACACATCTTTTAAGAATTGTTACCTTATACAGGTTGAGTTTTAAGAGGTGCTCGCTGACCTGGCTGCATGCTGTATGTGACCACGTTCTCCGGTCGGTTCATGATGTTCACATAGGTCTTCAGAGCTCTGTAGAAAGGCTGAACCTGATGTAAGGGCAGGTCCAGCACTGAGTTTCTGGTGGCGTTGTTGTAGTTAATCCTCACGACTCGGCCCTCAGGGTCAAGGCTGCCCACATGGAAGAAGGAAATTATTGAATTAATACAGTAAACGTGCAACTATTTTTTTATGATTTGAAAATGTAAGTCAACATTGAGCAAACATACAAAATCAGTCTGAAGCTCAGATCTTAATTTGCTGTATCAAATATAATCACACAGAGTTCATTATCTCAAAGCCAGAGGTGATGTCTTCAAATGTTTCGTCTCTCTTACAGCTCAAAATATAAATATCAAGTAAGTGCACAAGAAACACACAATGTTCAAAAGTGAATTCTGAAATGAACAGAAAAGACGATTTATTGATAGTAAAAGTTGGTGTTGATTATTTCTCTGTTGATCCACTGACTGATCAACAAATCATTTATCTCGACCCTCTGGTTCTGTCTGTCCCACTGTGAGCTTTGTTTTCTCAGTTACTCCACTAAACAATAAACGAAATCATTGGGTCCACTACACTAAAAGATTGGTCACATTGATTAAACACAAGCTTTTCAACTTAACTTAAAAGCTGTTTTTTATGTTTGAGGTGAACCAGGTGGTAAAAAAAAGATCATGGACACATCAATCAATCAGTCAATTGAACATCTGAGCCCTTACTGTTTGTTGAACCTCTCAGTGAATGACAATAAACAGAAAGAGGCGGCTTCAACACTCGTCTGTGAAAGGAGGATGTACTGAATACTTAAGTCATAATACATCTGAACAGCAGATGGCAGTGTCTCATTTCATATCTCACAGATTCACTTGTGAAGTCTCGTACTGGGGGGATTTTATCTGAGCATCTTTTTCTGAAATGAAAGTCATTGTCTTGTCTCTGACTTTGCTTCATGCAGAGACAGTAAATGTGTGAAAAATAAAAACAACAGGTGATCTGTCCGCCTGTCTCCACTCACTCGATGATGCATTTCTTGGACTGCAGCATGAAGTCGCAGTAGTCCGTCCCCGTGTCAGTGAAGTCCACGGGGAGTGAGGTGAGCGTCCTGAAGGCCTCTGGGTCTTCTCTCTGCAGCTGCTCGGCCATGTGGAAGCCGTCCACAACCTCGCTCTCGCCCCCCTCCACCGCCTGAGTGACGCAGTGAAGAAACTGCACCTATGGCAGTCGAACACACACATGCCGAACAAATGCTTATTTTACAAGCTTTAAGGACATAACCCAAATTCCAGCACGGGAACAGCCTTGTAAAAGCAGAACATAAACTAATAAGTGATAGTATCTCTGTTTAATGCTCTTAATAGACCATACTAATCCGATTTACTCACTCCAGGTGCAAAGTGCAGTGCCGGGTAGTCTGTGTGGAGACTGAGCTTTCCAGAAGTGTAGGCTACATTGTTTGCCATGTATTTGTCCTGGACCTGCCATGTGTGCCTGAGGACAAAGATAACATTCATTAATAAACTCCTCGTTAATTATTTAACGTTGGCTTCAGAAGATAAGCAGCGACAATTAGGCTGTGAGGAGAAAGAGAGAAAGAGATGAGATGAACTTTGCAGGGTTCCCTGAGGGGGAAAGTGGGCAGCTTCACAGGAGCACGCAGACTGCTGCCTCTGAAGCCGACACTTCATTGAGATGCAGCAGGAGTCGAGCACTAATGAGGTAAAGTTATCTTCCATGTTCTGTTTGCATGCCTCGTTTGGATGCCCGACTGGTAAAAGCGGTCTAGTTTCTCTGATGGCAGGCCTTCAGCTAAGAGTCTGCAGTCTTTTTGCTTCCAACAGTATGAGCTCATCCGCTGGCAGAGGGAAAGCTTTAGGCTCCAAACCTCTGTTCTGACTGAGTGCACCAGGTAATTCCTCTGGCTTAAAAAACTGGAATGCTTTAAAGTTGTTTTCCTCGTCTCTGTCCTCAAGTAATCAGCTCTGCGCTAAGTCAAAGAGATGACTCTGGTGCGATGAAAGGCCCAAAGACACCTCTTAGGTCTCAGCTGAACAGAAAAGAATCAAAGCTCTACATAATTGACCAGTGGATGAATAATCCTCAACATTTATTTCATTAAGTGAGAACCTGAGAACGTATTTCCTCACAGCGTCTAGCTGCTTTTTCCTCCTGACTCCCTGGAAATGGGGAATAAACAAAGAGCTTTGTTTATTGAATTCTTACTAATAACACTCTTTAGGCTCTTCTCCAGCTAAAATATGATCAGTGGAATATTCAGGATGTTTTGAGGAGTCAGATTTTTAAACAGTGTCTTGGCTGAGGATGATTGGAGAAAAATAGATGAACATGACTGCGTCTTACCCGTAGAATGTCAGCCTGAGGTAGCCAATCCTCTCAGCCAGTCTAGCAACTTGGCCCTGCTCAGCTGGAGCCCCCTTCAGGTACACAATGCCAACGCGACGCAGGGCCAAAAGCCAGGCCAGCGCTGCCTGATCGTCATGCAGGACTTCCTGGTAGTCTGCCGTGGGGATGCGCAGTTTGGAGTCCCAGTAATAACGTTCTGAAATGAGAGCACATGAAAGTAATGTCATTTCGTCTAAGCAGAGATTTACATACATATAGAGTAGCTTTTTTGGGGGGTTTGTGTTTGTCTGACTGGAAATAAGCTGCATCTGGAATGCACCAACATGAAGCTTTTCCATCCATCAGTGAGTCTTTGGCCTGTCCTGTTGCTGCTCCGCAAACAAACAAACAAACAAAAAAAAACAAGAGCACCACTGGTCTGTTTCATAGAAACTTTATCAGATGTTACATTTATCGTTTTCTTCACATTTCCTGGCCTTGAAATGGGACTCCAATGGCAGAAGTTTAGTCCCATCTGCCACAGCATGAGTCACCAAACACACCGTGACTGTCATCTGTGTGGTTGTACTGATGTGTGCTAAAATGTCTGACGTCTTTTAATCAGTCACGTCAAGAATAATAAGAAAGTGGAATCTGTCAGCAGAAGCCACTTGCTGTGTGAAGAATTCTGGTTTCGTTTTGTAGTCCAGTGATATCGTCCACGTGCATTTCGGCTTCAGTCTGGGTGGAGAGCAAAAAAGAAAGATGGGCTGCAATCCGCTGGGATGCAATCCAGGAACCTATCGAGGGTCATACGCCGACCAAGGAGCTTTTATTAATCCCTATAAACAAACATCTGCATGCAAGTTCGACTTTGTGACTCAATCCTAACAATGCAACACACAGAAAAGGAAGTCTTTGCTGCACTGCACCAAAAGCAGCCCAAAAAGTTGGCTATTGCTCCGAGGCTGTATTGTGATTGGACAATACCTGATGGGTTTAGAGATAAACAATGACACATTTAATGATGGTTGTGTCATTCATTCACTATTAAAAGGAGTTCCATGTAGAGGACTTCTATAATGATCTCCTCAGCAAATGAAATAACGACTCGGAGACTCAGCTGCACATTCTCTCTGCTCCTTTATGCTTTGTTTTTTTTGTCTACAGCGTCATATATGACGGTACTAGAGCTGGATTAGTGACCATCAGCTGTATGCTACTTTTCATGAAGCATTATGCATGTCCACTATTTAAGATTTAACATTCTCCATACATTTTCAAACAGCTCTACAAAATGAAGAAAATCAATCTCCTGAGGAATTTATCGTGAGTATTAAGTAATCCATGATTAGGTTTGTGTATTTAAGGGAGGTGGCAACAAATTCCCAATAAACAATCATTTATGTATCCATCTATCCTTACATGACTTTATTCACGAGTCTGTCTGAAACACGCGGAGACCTTTTCTTTTTAAGGATCTACATATTCATATTAATAAGTCTCGATGAGTGATTGATTTACCGGAGGATATTGGCAGGTTTTTTTTGCATGTTTGAGCATGTATGACAGTCCAGACACCCTCGAGGATTCACTCAAAATAAAAAAGATACATGATGTTTTCACTGAAGGCAGCTGTGTTGACATTATCCTATTGTTTGGTTCAACTGATAAAATGAACCAGAACCAGGCTGACATCCAGCAGGGGCGAGCTATACAGCACGGACAGCCCTTTATACTTTCCATCATCACACATTGCTGCTACCTTAAGGACAAGTGTTTTCCACAGATGACATGAAGAAAGTCAAATAATGTATTGAAAGGTCTGTCTGATGTGCTACAGGCCCAGGACACCAAGCCAACAAGCATGAACACACTTTCAGATAAAACCCGTTACAAAAAATGGAGTTCCAACTTTTCAGGCTTAAAGATAAAATAATGCGTTTAAAAAGCTACTTCAGAAATCCCCAAATTATGAAATGTGTAAGTTTATTTTCTTCAGGAAAGACAACATTCATTCTCAACTTTGTTGGTCCCCTGTATGTCTTTTGAAAACTTTGCAGCCTGACGTGCGTTCGATGGTCTGCAAACTTCAGGATGAATATCTGGCTGAGAAAAATCAGCCCCTCTCTCTCAGACAGACAGAAGTGGAAAAAATCCTCCCACTGCTCTCCGCCCAGCTGGCCCGACTCTTTTTTCCATACAGCCTCTCTCCAGTGACTTCCTCTAGAACAGCTGCTAAGTAGATTTGCCGAAGCAGGAGGAGGAGGGTTTAGGAAAGAAGATTGTGTACCTGTCTGTTTCGGGCTCCTCCTTCGTGTCTCGTTCCATCCCAAACTTCAAAACAACTTCCCAAATATCTGCATCACAAACAGATTACGAGTCTGCAGAGAATGGACACGCAGCAGAGCAAGCTTTCTGAACTTCATGCCTCATTTATGGTTCTCAAAAATGTCCAAAAGATTAAAAGACAAAAAGTCTGTTTGCTCTAAAGGCCGTAAAGATTTACAGACTTTAACTGGTGCTGAGGAATTTCCGTGCCTCGTTTTGTTAACAGCAGTGAGGCACACAGCACTCAGGGATGCAACATCAGTCAGGAACACAGTGATCATCATGACTCCTGGACCTCCCTCCAGGCTCTTGTCACAAACAATCAGCTTCTGGCCGAACAGTTCAAAGAGTCAGGAACCCCCGCTTGTTAAAACTTGTCAAGAGGGCGGAGAGAAACAAAGGTGGAGAATGAGAAACTGGGGTAAAGGTCAAGCCTGAATGTTACAATTACTCTCGTGAAACTGAACCTGTATGTCTTGTAAAGGTTTGGCGGTGTTCTGGCCCCGTGGTTTAGGGTGTCACCCGTGACAAAGAGGCTACAGCGTCGGTCACAGCATGCATACACATCAGCTCTGAAGTCCTGGCTGCAGTTCAGCCCAGATCTGATTTTGAACTCTTATCACGCTCGCTGCAGTCGAGCCAGGACCAACAAAAAGAGTTCGCATGAATACCTGCGTTTTAATCAGCTCCTCATTTTTGCTTGTTTTTTACACGTGAAGCTAATCACACAAATCTGAGATTGAAATGATAATGAGGAAGGTCCTTTGTCAGCGTGAACTGACTGCAGACTAAAAGACAAATTGGGGCCTTCTTATCCAAAGTGTTGAAATCCTGTACAAATTCAGTGCAGCTAGAACAAAGCTTCAAAGCTGTAAAGAGACTGTTATTTGAAGTTCTAATCTTAAAGATAATGCTGTGTTCTTGTTATGCTGTGTTGTGCGTGGATGGTTACTATAACAGATTAATTAATAGAAAATGAAATGTCTGATACAAGTGCAGGGTTGTTCCCGAATTTCTCCTCTGGGAATCAAAATAGGATTGAATTATCTTATCTTGCATTTAAAAAAAACAAGGGGAAAGAGAGTTAGGCTACTTTTCAGTTTGGAAACAGTTTGATGCTTAAATGGAGAGCAAAAGTAGAGCCAGCTCTACTCCACTAATCTGCAATGGCGACAGTTCCTGCTTACTTTTCAAATTCAAACATAAGATCCTTTTACTGAATGCAATGAATAACTCTGTCATACTTGTAATACTTTAGTTCTGTGTTCATTTGTGATCTTAAATTCTGATTGTGTTCGAATGTGTCTGTTTTGTAGCGTGTTTTCCTTTCTCTAAAATGATGCCGTCTTTACCTTACATGTTACTTTGCTCTGTGTATGTCTTTGTATGCTGCTTAAATGTCACTGAGTAATTAGGAGGAGTACTTACTGATGGATGTTACACGTCTCAATGAACACCATGTCAAAGCC